>WNYA01003918.1:8292-21697 GCA_019512145.1 Engystomops pustulosus | reverse complement strand
TCGTATGTAAGTCGAGTGTTCTTAAGTAGGGGACCGCCTGTACTCCAATAAAAGCAATATTATAGTTTATTGTGAACATCTGAGCGCTTCTCTATTACAGTCTGCCTCTGGGGGGGGGGGGGTGGCGCTGAAATAATTGTACAAACATATTTTAGAAAAAGTTGACAAAATATTAAAAGAATAAAAAAACTAAAATTTCAGATCACCGGCTATTTGTTATGGCAAGTTTTTGAATTTTAAGACAGAACCAAACAATGTGATTGTACTGACCCGTGGAATAAAGGGGATGTGTCGTTTGGGCTGCAGAGGAAAATCCAGAGAAACAAGTAAACAGGTCAGAAATTGGAGCAACTGTGTTGTTTTTTGGACTCTATGGGGCTCATTTACTAAGGGTCTGAATCACGCATTTCCGTCAGGGTTTCCGAATTTTACCGTTTTGCGCCGAATTGCCCCAGGATTTTGGCACACGTGATTGGATTGTCGCGCATCTGTGCCGGCTTTCACGCAACAGAAATCGGGTGTGTGTGTGGGGGGGGGGGGCGTAGCCGTTGGAAAACCCGATGTAATTTTTAAAAAAAAATGTGTCGCAAGATCAGCACTCACATACACCGGAACGAAGAAGGTGAACTCCGGCGGACTTCAGCGCAGCAGCGACACCTACTGGATATCGGGCGCACGACCTTAGTGAATCCTGTCCGGACCCGAATCAGCGTCGGAGAACGCGCCGTTGGATCGTGACAGGACCGGGTAAGTAAATCTGCCCCCAATGTCTGGAATATTTTTCCACCTTCTGTGTAAATAACACAGAATAATAAAGTGCAACTCGTCCCACAAATAACGAGCCCTCTTGCAGCTTTGTCAATGGCTTGTGGGAGGGGAAGAGTGAAAACAGAAACACAGAAGGGGTTAAAAAGATAGAAGTCACCGCGTGGAGGTTCTGTCTTCCGTCCTGCGGCGCCTCCTGTGGGCGTTTTGTGCAGGACAACGTCATTGTTCTTATTGGTTGATCTTATTGTGTATTTATTTCTTTTTTTTGCTAAATTTCATCAACTCTGCAGTTTCTTATTCTTGAGCTTCTCTCTGTGTGGATACGAGGTCCTGCTGTAAGAGACGCGGAGACGACTGATGCTTCTTTCTGGAGATGATGGGGACGGGGACACCCGGGACCAAACCTACTAGAGCCGAGACGAGAGTCCTGTGTGTGACTTACAGGCTGCACCTATGTGGCAGTAATATCTGAGCTCCGGGTGGCGGTGCTAGTCATGGGCACAACAGCGGAGCCCATGGTGGGTGACGACCACTAGACTGCACAGGTTTGGGCTCCACATAATAAACACCAAAACTAAGAAAGAATCAGCTAAGAGAAGCTGCGGCTGGTAATTATCATGCCCAATAATTAGTGATAATTAGGAGGATCCCAGAATAAAATCTGTCAGGACTTGTGATTACAGCTATGACAATATTTCTATTCACATTATTGAGGAGATTTATAAGAAATTCAGGAAGAATTTTCATCCAACAAATAGTTACTTTTCATAGAATGTCATATAATACCTCCCTATACTATCACATAATACTGCCATACAATAGTATACATAATAAATAATACTGCCATATAATAGTATACATAATAAATAATACTGCCATATAATAGTATACATCATAAATAATACTGCCATACAATCGTAGCCCATACCTAATAATACTATCCTGCCAATAGTCATACATACTCACTCTACTCTTCCATACAATAGTATCCATACTAAATAATACTTTACGCCCTACCATAGTATACATAAGTGTATACTTCTTGATCTCCACAGAATACACACCAAACAGAAAGAACAAGCATCATCAAGAGAAAGCTGGGACAGAGAGACAGACAGTGAGAGTGAGTGACAGGGAGACAGCAGGGAATAGTATGACAGAGCGACGACAGGGAGTGTGAGTGACAGAGAGACAGACAGGGAGTAGTGAAAGAGAGACGACAGGGAGAGTAATTGCAGAGAGACCGACAGGATAGTGATGCAGAGAGACAGACAGGGAGAGGAAGTGACAGAGAGACAACATGGAGAGTGAGTGACGAGATGGCGACAGACAGGAGTGTGAGTGAACAGAGATGGAGACAGACGGGAGTGTGAGGGACCCAGAGATGGATACAACCTGGAGTGTGAGTGACAAGGGAGACACAGTAGTGTTAGTACAGTGATACAGACACGGATATTACTTGACAGAGATCCATACATGGAGATTGATTGGGAAGTAGATGGATACCGACAGGGAGAGTGATTTACATTCTCATTGAAGACAAGACAGGGATGTTAGTGAACACAGATGGATAACGCGAGGGATGTGATTTACAGAGGATAGTCCTAGGGGAGGTTTGAAGAGTGACAGTGATACGGACAGTGAGTCGTGTAGTTTACCAGGGGGACCGTACAGGGAGTGTGAGTTACAGGGGAGACAGACAGGGAGTGGTGCTTGACCTAGATGGAGACAGATCAGGGAAGTAAAGTGAACATATAGACAGACAGGAAGTAATTGACATATATAAAGACGGGATAGTGATTTACAGAGATGTAGACAGACAAAGATAGTAAAGTGACATATATATCAGACATGGATAGTAGTTACGCTGATAGACAGACAGTGGGAGGTTATACAAGAGAGACGGACAGGAGAGTGACTAGATTAGACAGGCCAGGAATGTTGAGTTACATAGAAAGAGAAACGGGATGAGTTGATGAGAGATACTGGTCAAGGGAGTTTAAGTGACATATATACATACCAAGTTGAGATTTATTTACAGGCCATATCCTTCCAGGAGTATTGGCATCTGCGTTAGACATACAAGGAGGGCACATTATTTTATTGTTTTTTTTAATGTTAACCCAATTATCTTTTTTTTTCTAGAAGATCGACCTGAAGGGAATCACGTAGGTTCACTTAATACCTAGACATTGAAGGGCCCAAGTGCAGATATCCAACGCCGAGAGCTACAGCTATTACATGTAGAATAATCCCGCCATAAACAACATTATACTTAATAACTAATCATCCCTATATGAGCACATACTGAACCAATGCTCTGCTCCTCTCCCTCACCTCGCTTCCGACTGCATCGCCTCTCGCTCTTCCGCTCTCTCGCTCGCTGCTCTCGCCTCCGCCTTCTGCGATCGCTCGGCGCTCGCTTGCTCGGCGCTCGCTCGCTCCTCTCTCCTCGTTCAGCTCTCTCGGCTCCCCTTATTGCTCATCGCTATCCTCGCTTGGCTGCGGCTCCTACGCTCCCTCGCCGCTCGCTCATGCGCTCGCTCGCTCGCTCGCTCAGCTCGCTCGCTCGCGCGCTCGCGCTCCTCGCTGCTCGGCGCTCGCTCGCTCAGCCTCCGCCTCGCTCGCTCTCGCCTCTCGCTCTCTCCCTCGCTCGCTCTCTCTCTCCTCGCCTCGCTCGCCCTGGCGCTCTCTCGGTCGAATCGGCGCTGCCTCGCTTCTAGCTCTTCGAATCGCTACTCTCCGCTCTATCTAGCATCTCGTCCTCTTTGGCCTCGCTTGCGCTCCTCGTTTCGCTCGCCTCTGCGCCCTATGCTTCTCCTCGCTCTCTCCGCTCGCTAGCTCCTCTCTCTCTCGGCTTCGCTCTTCTCTCGCTCGCTCCTCGCTCCCTCGCATCTCTCGCTCAGCTCTCTCGCGCTCGCTACGCTCCTCTCTCGCTCTCCTCGTCGCTCGTCGCTCGCTCCTCTCGCGATCCCACTCCTCGCTCCTCGCTACGCTGCGTCTTCAGCTGCTCGCTCGATCTCTCGCTACGCTAGCGCTCGCGCGCCTCGGCTCGCGCGGCGCTCGCTCGCTCTGCGCCTCGCTCTCCATCGATCGCTCGCTCTCTCGCTCGCATCGCTGTCAGCCCTACGCCGTCTCCGCGCCTCCTCCACTCCCCGCCCCCTCTAGGCGTCTGGTCCTTCTCCGTCGGTGCCCCACTCCTTAGTCGTCTCCGTATTCCGTCGGTATCCCGCTCCTCCCCCGGCTGTCCTTAGGGGAAGAAACGTCTTGGTTATTCACAATCTCATCGACCCCCCCTCGCTTACTCTCTTCCCCGCAAAAAACACAGAAAAAGAGAGTCGGACGGAGGGGGGTTACTATGCTGTCTACCTTTCTCCTCCCATTCGCAGGAAAAGCTCGACTTTCACTGCCCCCCCCCTCGTTCAGTTTCATAGAAAGTCATCTAATAATCCTCCCTATACTATCACATAATTACTGCCATACAAATAGTAATAACATAATAAATCCTACTGCGATAGGCAATAGTCTCCATAATTCGTCTACTTTTCTCGTCTGCCCACGAACCAACCCAGCACCCCCTGACCCGCTCCTCATAATACTACGCTCAATGGTGGCCTAAAAGACGTCGGCCCAAAAGGTCTTGTAGACTTTTCGTGACCTGTTCTCCCGCCACTTTCGAGTAAGTGACATCGCCGGAGAGCTACACTATCAAACCAATTCCAGATAATCCCGCCATCTAGACACAACATTATACTTCCTACCTCCATACCACGGGTCCATACGGTCTTCTCAAATACTACCGCTAATATAATTCATAAATAGATATAAAGGAGATAGATAGATATAGATAGATAGATAGATATGATCGATAGGATTAGTAGTCGGAGATAGATATGCATAGATAGATAGATATGATTATAGCTAGCATCCTCTCTCGCATCGTATATGCTGCAAGTCAGCATAGCTCCGTCGCTCGCCGCTCAGCTCGCTCGTCGCTCGCTCGCATCGCTCGCCTCGCTCGCTCGCTCGCTCGCGTCGGACTCTCGCTCGCTGCTCGGTCGCTCGCTCGCCTCTCTCGCTCGCTCCTCGCTCGCATCGCTCTGCTCTCTGCGCTCGCTCGCTAGCTCTCTCGCTCGCTGCTGCTCGCTCGCTCGCTCGCTCTCGCTCCTCTCTGCGCTCGCTAGCTTCGCTAGCTCGCATCGCTCGCTTGCGCCTCGCTCGCTCGCTCGGCGCTCGCTCGCTCGCTCGCTCGCTCGCTCGCTCGCTCGCTCGCTCGCGCTCGCTCGCTCGCTCGCTGCTCGCTCTGCCTAGTCGCTCGCTCGCTCGCTCGCCTCGCTCTGCTCGCTCTTCGCCCGCTCGTCGTCTTGCGCTCCCGCTCGCTGCTCCTGCTCGCTCGCTCGCCTCTCTCGCTCAGCTCTCCACCATCGCCACTACACCGCCGCCCAAGCCCACCAATCCATCTCGCAGTCCGCTGGGACGCGCAAGCCGCCCGGCAGGGAGGCACTGAATGACAGGGAGAGACGCGGAGGTGAAGGCCGCAGCCAGCTAAACAAACAAAAAAAAAGCTTTTTTAAAAATTTTTTTACAGCAGAAAATCCCCTACACAACTCTATATAATAACTAATCCCGCATTATAGCAAAACTCCATCTAATAATCAGTAGAGCAGATAGATATAACAGATCAGATCGCTCGATAATCCTAGCATAGATATTCATGATATGAGCTAATTCCAGATAGATACCGCATAGCTCTGGCTACTCGGAGTCGCTCTCGCCTCATGTGCTCTCACGCTCGCTCGGCGTCTCTCTCGCTCGCTCGCTCGCTCGCTCAGCTCTTCTCGGCGCTCGCTGCTCGCTCGGCTCGCTCTGGCGCTACTCGCTCGCTACCGCTCGCTCGTGCTCGCCGTCGCTCGCGCTCGCTCGCTCTCGCTCGCTCGCGCTGCCCTCGCTGCTGCTCCGGGCTTCTCGCTCGCTGCTCGCGGCTCGCCTCCTCGGCTCGCTCGCGCTGCTCCCTCGCTCGGCGTCGATGCGCTCCCTTCCCTCGCTGCTCGGCTCCTCGCTCGCTCGCTCAGCTCCCTAAGAATGATAGTCGTAGAGGAGACACAGAGACAGCGCATCCACCTGTTCGTTTTGTGTCGGTGCACCCCCTCTGTCCCCCTCTCGGCAGGGATCCCAATTGGTAGTCCAGGAAACAGCAGCACTCCCAATTGGTGATCACATCGGGGTGGATCTTTATTTCAAAGGTGCGACGTTTCGGTGAGCATTCTCACCTTTTCAGCTAGCTTTTCACAGCATGCTTTTGAAATAAAGAGCACCCCGCGTTGATCACAATTTGGAGTGCTGCTGTTTTCCTGTGACTAGATAGATAGATATAATAGAGAATGAATGCTAGATACGATCATCTGAGCTGCTGTCCAGATTCTGCGTAGAGGATAGCTAGAGTTGCAGATAGCTCATCATAGGATACGATAGTATGCTATCGCTACTCTCTCGCCTCAGTAGATCGCTCCTCCTCAGGCTGCTCGCTCTGCCTCGCTGCGGCCTCGGCTCGCTCGCTCTCTCGTCCTGATCAGCTGCTCTGCTATCTCGCGCTCCTCGCTCGTCGCTAATCCTCGCTAGCTCGCTCGGCGCTTCTCGCTCTCTCGCTCGCTCGCTCGCTCGCTCGCTCTCCGCTCGAGCGCTCTCTCGCTGCGAGCGAGTCGCATAGCGCGAATCGCTCGTAGCTGCAGACGCTGCTGTCGGTCAGTGCTGGCGCATCGTCTGTCGTCTTTCCCTGCGCTGTCCGCTCAGTCGCGCCACTACAGACTCGCTTCAGCAGAGTTCGTCAAGCCTTGCACAAGTACGACAGCGATTTTCTCTGCTCCCGGTCTGTACCGCCGTCGGTCCTAAGCTCCAGAGAATTAGTAATCATGCACTAATTACCAGTTTGCTCGGCTGCGCTCCATGCTCCGCTCCCACTTGTTCTAGATATTAGGAAGGTGCCAAGATATACCGGGGCAGATTATAGAATTGTGAAAGCCGACGACCTGAGAGGAGAATTCACAACAGAGTCTGATGTCAAACAAACACGGCTCAACACTGCCGCCATTGTGTGCGCTGAGCCGAGCCGGACACTGCTGTGCGGCTCCCTGTAAGGTCAGAGGAAAGTCACAGACATGAAGATGCTGGGGTCCTGCACCTGATATCATCACAATTATGGGGGGGTGCAGTGTGCCATCCTAATAAGTAGACACCCGTTTTCCAAATTCAGATACTGACAAAGACAGTGATGCATACGAATTTTTAAGGGGACCGTCACATGTGCGCCCATCACATGACTGCAGCCATATTGTCCATGAGAGAGTTTAATCAGACCTCACACGTGTTCTGTCTCTGTTGCCTCTGCAGCCAGTTGGTTATGTAGTTGTCCCTGGAGCATATGTGGTACTCAGACCTCACACTGCTGTGCGCCTGGGCTCTCTGCAGCCAGTGTTATGTACTGTCCCTGGAGAGATGTTGTGAATCATGACCGTCACGACTGCTGTGCTCTTGGCTCTTCGCAGGCCAGTGTTAGTATTGTCCTGGAGGATGTGTAATCAGACCTCACACTGCTGGATCTGTGCTCTCTCAGCCAGGGTTTATTATTGCCGCTGGAGAGTATGTGTAAATCAGACCTCACACTGCTGTCTCTGTGCTCTTCTGCAAGCCAGTGTTAGTATTGTCCCCTGATAGATGTGTAAATCAGACCTCACACTGCGTTGCTCGGTGCTCTCTCGTCAGCCAGTGTTAGTATTGTCCTGGAGAGATGTGTACAGGACTCACACTGCTGGGCTCTGGCTCTCTGCAGCCAGTGTTATGTATTGTCCCTGGAGAGATGTTGTATCAGACCTCACACTGCTGGGCTCGTCTCTCTGCGCCAGTGTTATGTATTGTGTCCCTGGAGAGAATGTGTAATCAGACCTCACACTCTGTGCTCTGTGCTCTCTGCAGTCCCCCCCAGTGTTATGTATTGTCGCCTGGAGAGATGTGAACAGACCATCACACGCGTGCTCTGTGCTCTGTGCAGTGCCAGTGTTTATGTACTCTGTCCCTGGTAGAGATTGTGTAATCAGACCTCACACTGCTGTGCCTGTCTCTCGTGCAGCCATGTTAATGTATTGTCCCTGAAGATGTGTAATCAGACCTCACATCTGCTGTGCTCTGTGCTCTCTCTGCAGCCAGTGTATGTATTGTCCCTGGGAGATGTTATCAGACCTCACACTGCTGTGCCCTGTGCTCGTCTAGCAGCAGTTAGTAGTTGTCCCCGGAGAGATGTGTAATCAGATATCACCCTGCTGTGCTCTGTGCTCTCTGCAGCCATGTTAATGTATTTGTCACCCTGATGAAAGTTCTAATCAGACCTCACACACTGCTTGCTTGTGCTCTCCCTCGCAGCCAGTGTTTTGTATTGTCCCTGGAGAATGTGTAATCCAGACCTCACACTGCTGTTCTCTGTGCTCCATGCAGCCAGTTGTTATGGTACTGTCCCTGGAGAGATGTGGTAATCAAACCTCACCGGCTGTGCTCTGTGGCTCGTCTGCAGATCCAGTGTTATGTTATTGTCCCTTGGAGAGATGTGTAATCTACCTCACCCTTCTGTGCTCTGGGCTCTCTGCAGCCATGTTATGTATTGTCCCCTGCCATATGTGAATCAGACCTCACCACTGCTGTGCTCTGTGCTCTCTGCAGTCAGTGTTATTGTACTGTCCCTGGAGAGATGTAATCAGCCTCACATGCTCGTCTCTGTGCTCTCTCCGCCAGCCGTGGTTATGTATGTCTCCTGGAGAGATGTTTAATCAGACCTCACACTGCTGTGCTCTGTGCAACGTGTGTTCTGAGCATTGTCCCTGAGAGATGTGTAATCAGAACCCACCTGCTGGTGCTCTGTGCTCTCTGCAGCCAGTGTTATGTATTGTCCCTGGAGAGATGTGTAATCAGACCTCACACTTCTGTGCTCTGTGCTCTCTGCAGCCAGTGTTATGTATTGTCCCTGGAAAGATGTGTAATCAGACCTCACGGGGGGGGGGTCCTCACACAGCTGTGCTCTAAACTGTCTGCAGGTAGTAGGATAATATAGCAGCTGTTCAGAGCAGGGGGGAGTTGCTGATCTGGGAGGACATGGATTGTAACTTTCTACTGAAAAAAAAAATCTTAAGTATTTAAAACTTCCTCCTCCAGATTGTTCTTCTCCTTTCTGTAATGAGGTTATTACGGTGCACAGTCTCCCGCACGCAGCTGTGGGCTCAGGCCCCTCCCACTTGCCGTAGTAAATGTTGATTTATATTCATTGTCCAAAACCTCCAGAATTTGTGCTTTATGTGTTGGAAAGTAGTTTCTATAAAAGTGACATCAGTCCCTCCGTGCGCTGCGAGTTATTACTATTCAGCCGAGTAATTGCCGGCTCGTCAAATTAAACAGGTTGTAAACCCCTCGGGCGGCACTAAGGGGGGGCTGCACACATAATGAATTCACGGGGAGAAATTCTCCTTATCATAATCCAATAAAACAGACATAAAATTTGCGAGAGGATTAGCATCGGCTGCCGGCGCCTACACATCTGCTCCTGCTGCCAGAAACACAGCTGCACATTTAAAGGGCGACACCAGCAGAAGGTGATGAGGATTGTATACGTTTCCTTCTTCTATTGGTGCATTCCAAAGATTTACTGAATATTGTAGCTACTATCACTACTTACCACTAAGGAAATCTACACATTCTGAACATTTACACTGGTTTAGTGCTCTGATACTCGCTGCTTATCACATCTTACTTTATGGCTTTGCTGTGTAGACTGGGACAGAATTAGCAGAGTTATATTCAGTATTATAGGATGGAATTAGCTCTGGTGTCACTGAATGTCCTGGTCCAAGGGATGCAAAACCAGAACCCAAAAAGGGGTCCAGTAGAGTAGAGTCATGTCCAGTATTATAGGATAATTAAGCTCTATGACATCACTGTATGTCTTAGTCCAAGGGATCCAAAACTGGACCCCAAAAATCACTAAGAACTTAAAGGGAACCTGTCACCACATCTGCACATATATAGCTCATCTGGCCCCCTCCTATCTAATGCTGCCCATGTCTCCTTACTGGTCACAGTTCATGTCATGTGACCAGAGTGAAAGCATCTCAGGTCCTTTAGACTCTTAATAATAGCAAACTGTACCCCATGTATGTATCTGACCACATGAAGTCACAGCAGCCTTCAAGGACTTCTACTCCTTTCCATCCTCCGTGGAGGCTGCTGTGATTTCATGTAATCACATACATGGTGCACAGTTTGTTATTATTAGAAGACTAAAGGACCTGCAATGATGTCACTGGTCACATGATATGAATGTAACACAAAGCACCATATAAAAAGATTGACACAATGGGGCTCATTTACTAAGGGTCCGTCAGACGCATTTTCGTCTGGTTTCCCGACGATTTCCATTTTGCACCGAATTGCCCCCGGGATTTTGGCGCACACAATTGGATTTTGGCGCATCAGCGCAGGCTTGCACGCAACAGAAATCAGGGGGCGGGCCGTCGGACAACCCGACGGATTCGGACAGCGTGCGGCATTTAACAATTAGAAATGTGTCACAAGATACGCACTTACAAGCACCGGGAAGAAGCAGGTGAACTCTGGCGGACCCCGGCGCCGAAGCGACGGATGCAGGAACTCAGGCGTATGAGCTACGTGAATCGCGCAGGACCAGAATCCTCATCGGACAGGACCGGGTAAGTAAATCTGCCCCACTATTTCCCATCTGTACATAGAGCTTTACATGTCTGTAGCTGAATATTCGCAGACGGTTCCTCAGTACAAGGAGGCAGAGCAGGGATGTGAGGAGACACAGAGCTGTCAGTCACAATAATGGGGCGTGGCTCACTGGTATCTCTGACTCTTCTCCTCTCTCAGGCTGCCAGAGATGAGTCAGAAAAAGCTAATTTGCATATCAGAAAAACGTCTGTAATTAAGGTACAGAGCTTCACTGGCAGCTAATTTAAGGTGATATAGGGAGGACTTGTGACCTGTCATCTGCAGACATTGTTAGTCGGGGGGGGGGCAAAATCTGGTGATAGGTTCTCTTTAAGAACTAAGTGAATCACATAATCTATGGATATGTTCAGGGGGCGTATAGTCTTTGCTGTATAGACTGGACAGAATAAGCAGCGCCATGTCCAATATTATATGATAATATATTAGGTCTACCAGGGGGGAAAGATTAGTCCATAATTATTAGAGACAGTCCTGACATTTCTGGATCTGAGGGATGGGAAACCTCACCCTAAAATGGGCAAGAACTGAGTGGTTCATAGGTTAGAGTAAGTTATCAAGAAAGGTCCAGTGGGCTGGTTGGCTCTGCTGAATACATTGGGACAGAATAAACAGGGTCATGTGCAGTGTTTTATATCCTGTTCTGAGGGATGGGAAGCCTAACCCCAAAATGAGCAAAACCTAGGTAGTTCAGGGTCAAATTAAGTCATCAATAGACAAGTCCAGGGGGCTGGTTGACGTTGATGAATAGACTGGGACAGAATTAGCAGAGTCATGCCCAGGACAGTCCCTGAGTTACCGAAACAATCCCAATTCATTTCAACATGTTCTGGTCTAATGGAAAACCTTGTCCCAAAATGTGCAGGACCACGTGGGTTGTTAGACTACAGGTAGCTTATTCTCCTTGTTTCCCCACCTCGGCCCGATCCTGACCCTTTGACCTTCTATAAGAACTTTTGATCCTATAGCTTCAAGAACAACCGCAGAGCCTCATTTAGGACACTGTAGAAGACGAGGACCCAGTATTGGGAAATTTTGTGTTTCTAGAGCCCAGGTTTCTCTGGCTGGCCCCTCCCCTTCTGAGGTGTACACCCCATGGATCTCGCTCCAGAAGAATTTGACTTCAATAGAGACTTAATATTGCAGGGGACGCTCCCTAAAGCTCTCAGCCTCCAAGTCCAGCCAGGGAATGAGAGCCGATGTCCTTGAGCCTTCGCCCATTCTCTGCAGCCAATGGGACTTGGTCTTGAGCCTTCAGAACCACATCTTGCCACACTCTGGTCCACCCATTGGGAGAATATGGTGGGTGAGTACTACCCAGGTGAGTACTATACATATGGGGAGAATGGGGTGGGTGAGTACTACCCCGGGTGAGTCCTATACATATAGGGAGAATGGGGTGGGTGAGTATTACTCTAGTGAGTCCTATACATATAGGGAGAATGGGGTGGGTGAGTACTACCCAGGTGAGTACTATACATATAGGGAGAATGGGGTGGGTGAGTACTACCCCGGGTGAGTCCTATACATATAGGGAGAATGGGGTGGGTGAGTACTACCCCGGGTGAGTCCTATACATATAGGGAGAATGGGGTGGGTGAGTACTACCCGGGGGGGTCCTATACATAAAGGGAGAATGGGGTGGGTGAGTACTACCCCGGGTGAGTCCTATACATATAGGGAGAATGGGGTGGGTGAGTATTACCCCGGTGAGTCCTATACATATAGGGAGAATGGGGTGGGTGAGTACTACCTGGGTGAGTCCTATACATATAGGGAGAATGGGGTGGGTGAGTACTACCCCGGTGAGTCCTATACATATAGGGAGAATGTGGTGGGTGAGTATTACCCCGGTGAGCCCTATACATATAGGGAGAATGGGGTGGGTGAGTATTACCCCGGTGAGCCCTATACATATAGGGAGAATGGGGTGGGTGAGTACTACCTGGGTGAGTCCTATACATATAGGGAGAATGGGGTGGGTGAGTACTACCCCGGTGAGTCCTATACATATAGGGAGAATGGGGTGGGTGAGTACTACCCCGGGTGTGTCCTATACATATAGGGAGAATGGGGTGGGTGAGTACTACCCCGGTGAGTCCTATACATATAGGGAGAATGGGGTGGGTGAGTACTACCCCGGTGAGTCTTATACCTATAGGGAGAATGGGGTGGGTGAGTATTACCCCGGTGAGCCCTATACATATAGGGAGAATGAGGTGGGTGAGTATTACCCCAGTGAGTAGGTGGAGTAGTTTTTACCCCATAATTGTTTTCCTCCTTAGGTTTAGTCCTGACATCATCCCAGGAGTCGATATGAAACAATAATCTCTTATCCTGAAGATCTGAATACACTTCTTATCCTCGGCAGCAGTTATTACGCAGCGACACTCGTGTTCCTCTCGACTTTTATGTTTCTTTTATTTTCAATTACCGAAGAGAGAAATCAGCTCCGCCTGCGTCTGAGAAGTCTCCTCCGTATCTAATCTCATGGAGAAGGTCCACGGGTCACTTCATTGCTCTGTAGACTGCTCAGGAGACTGCTCAGGAGACTGCTCAGGAGACTGCTCAAGGGACTGCTCAGGAGACTGCTCAAGAGACTGCTCAGGAGACTGCTCAGGAGACTGCTCGGGAGACTGCTCAGGAGACTGGTCAGGAGGCTGCTCAGGAGACTGCTCAGGAGACTGCTCAGGAGACTGGTCAGGAGACTGCTCAAGGGACTGCTCAGGGGACTGGTCAGGAGACTGCTCAGGGGACTGCTCAAGGGACTGGTCAGGAGACTGCTAGGAGACTGGTCAGGAGACTGCTCAGGAGACTGCTCAGGGGACTGGTCAGGAGACTGCTCAGGGGACTG
>WNYA01003917.1:0-21706 GCA_019512145.1 Engystomops pustulosus | reverse complement strand
GTTCTCTGGATGCTATAGTAGCTGCAAATCACCACAATCAGCGCTTCCCCGTCCTTCCTCACCATGATGCCCTCTCATATATACAGAACTTCCGGTTCTTACTTTTCAGCCCTTCTAATGGCGTTACCACTGTGCCTCTCCTCTCACAGTCTGTCTCCTGAGGGGAGGAGGAAACAGGATGAGTCATAAATCCTGCACACCTCCTCCCTATTCAGCGTGCTCAGCATGTAAACAGAGTTCCACAGATAGTTTCGACAGCACAAAGTTAAGTGGCAGGACGCTGAAATCACTTTACTGGATTCAATTCTATGAAGAAAGTAAAAACAGGGGCTTATCATGTAAAAGAGGTGGCCAGCCCCTTAAAGAAGGAACTTGAACATCTCCAATCTTTGCTCCTTAAGGAGACTTTACTCTGGGTATTACAGAACAGCAAAATTTTCCCCCAGCAAACAGTGGCATTCATTTTAGTACCGGTATGCTAAAATAGGTACGGCTGTCACAGTGGGTGGTCCGGGGTTGTCAGTAGTTGAAGACCATGCATGACCACAATGGAAAGTTGGAAAGTGTCGAGTCTCTATTCAACTAGGTCAAAGTCGACAGAACTATTAAGACATAGCTCGTTTCACAAAAAACTGAGCTATAAAGTGGAAGTATAACAGTTGGAGACATAATAACAAGATTGTGGACCTGCTTTAGGCCTAATTCTGGAGTACTGTATGGTGTAAGGAGTGGCAATTATCTCTCCCATTTGTCAGCAATAGGTGTAATGTTATCTCTTGTGTGCCACACATTATACTATACGGGCAGTCCACGGATTACGTACAAGTAGGGTCGAGGTTGGTTTTAAGTTGAATTTGTATGTAAGTCGAAACTGTATATTTTATTAATTGTACATCGGACAAAAAAAGTTTTGGCCAGTGACAATTGGAGTTGAATCATTTTGACGTATGGAGACCACGGATTATCAATAAAGCTTCCACTAAGACACCTTACATGATCATTGCTGTCTGGAACTATAATAAATATTCAGGAAAGCTTCACCAGAGGTCAGAGGGGTCTGTCTGTAACTATGGGTTGTCTGTAAGTCGGGTTGGCCTTAATAGGGGACGCCTGTACTCTGCCACTCTAAGGAAAGAAGTAGATCAACTAACTCATGAGTTGCGTATGTCAATATGAGGAGGAGGGTGCCCTGAGGATACCTGGTAAATAAAGGCATGTACTTTTTAAGGGATTGAGAGAAGGGGCTGCTGACTGAGGCCGGACAGGCTGGACAATGTCTACATCGGTAGATAACTGATGGCCACAAGGGGCCTGGTGGGACCCGGGGACTTAGCTAATGAAGAGTATGGCTGTCGTTAGAGAACAAGGTTGAATGAGTGAGACCAACTTGACGGGGAGAAAGTCTCCGATAAGTATGAGCTCCAGTGGTAGTCGTCAAATGGTTATGTGGTAGTAGAGTATATGGTATCTCCTGGGTGTATTTCTATATATTATATTATATTATATCTAATTATATATATTATATACAAAATTACTCTGCGTATAGGTAGACCAGAGAAAAACAACTAACCTTGTTTCTACTTATCTGTATACAGTGAAAAAGGAATGCCTATATCTGGTATAGTGGGATGGCCTGGTTGGCATCATGGGATTGACACATGGGCAAAACAGAGCATAGTCTATGAAGCTCACATATAGGCTTTAGTACAAATTAGGAGCAGATGGGTCCATTTTCAGACCATGTTTAGCCAGTAAAACAAGTTGGCTTTAAGACCAAATTTTCCCAAATAAAACCCCATGGTCAATTAAAACAGACTTTGAGCATCCTAGTGATTTATGATGTGTAATGTCTAATTATATAAATCTACTGTCTGTATTACACTATAGATATAACAGTCAACCGAAGGAGGGCTTGGGTTCACAAACATCATAGATCATTCGATGTGGTTGATCAGAGGCGACAGTTGGTCCAGAATCAACGTCCAAATACAGCCACCTGAATCGTCCATAACGCTCTCCATACATCCTGCTCGTGCCGGTGGTCACAGTGAATAACCAATCTCTGTGTTCTAATAGTAGTAGCGTTTCTGCATTTAACAACAATCTATCATAGATCACTAGAAGGCTAAACAACAATACCAATACGGGATGATCACGGTCCCAGAGTTTCTATTTAGTCCAAGCAACACGCCAGAATATAGCAATTTATCACAGATTGTTGGTCGATCATAGCGTGGGTATCATGTACAAATGTCTTAGAGAAAAAGGTTGTTGTCTGCAGTCGTGCCTGTGCAGTTCACTTTTAGAAGATCGAAGCTGAATTGCCAGGGACTGTGGGAATAGGAGCCTCAAAAACTAGTTAAGTGTATGGTTTATATAGAACTTTGGTGCTCCTAAGAGTGAGTATTACTACCATACTCAAGAGATATATATGTATATGGCACCAATCACAGATCTTTCACCGAAATAAACATTATGTCTTGTGTACCCCCACTCTCAGGTCAGTTACCAGGGTGAATGCACTGCGGAACCTCACACTTACGGTTAAAAAACCCACGATGCAAGATGGCACCGTTAAAAAAACTTACTCTCCTACACTCAGATCTTGTGCCACCACCATACTTTAGAATAATAAGCAAAATCTGAGGCTTCTCTCAATAGTTTGGTGAAACCCAAATACAGACAACCTAAGAGTATATCTAAATTATTTAAACACAAATAACAGAGACATTATCTCCTCGGGAACTGTTCCAATAAGACTGTTACAGATAGAGCTTTTTAAATGTTTAAAGATTTAATCTCTTGAGATGTTGCATGCCACCAAACTGAACAAAAGTATAAATGCGATATGGGCAACAATAAATATACATACAATGCAAATGCAAGCAGTTATAAAATAAAAAGGAAAACAGAAACCCTTGAATTCTATGGACTTATAGGGCTTGAGGTTAAGGCGAGGAAACTTGGACAACACGTCAGTTGATATGACCTCTATTGCACCGATATTTGTGAGCTTCATGGATTTTTCTAATGCTCCCAGGTTGTGTATTCCACTGGAGGGGGATGTTCCTGCTAAAGGGGCCTGTCTGCCCCTCAGTGAGGTACATTTTTGTAAGTAGATTATTATTAAACTTTATCACTTGTAACAAGGTACAACTGCCTCCACTAAACTGGTACACAACCATCCCAAACTTGGGCTTGTTATGTATCTATAATGTGGGTACAGTCCCAAAATTTAGGGTCAATGTAGTTGGAGGTGGTTCTCCTCAGGAGGACAACTAACAGTTGAAACACTATTATGAGTAAACTCTGGAAACTCAGAGTTTATCTCTTCAGACTGGTTTTAGTATAGCATGATCAAACATCTTATTACATAGTGGTTCAGACATTAGGATCTGGGTGGTGTATGGGAGCATTTAGGAAAGGTATTGCTTCCAATTAATTAGATGGCCTGTTTACACTGTACATGGTTATCTGTAGTCCACCCAATATTGGAACGACAGTGATGAAGTGAACTGAATGTCTGAATTTTGGGCCTTATCGAACACGTGGTGTCCCTTGAACTGTTGGTGTTTCGGGTTTTACCTGGACCCAACCTCAAAAAGAATTTAGACTTGCTGCCCGAACTTGGCAAACCCAACTTCTCAGTCCACTACATCCCTATGAAAGACCATTTCCAAGGACTAACCCCAGTTTCTTTTATCATTTCCCAAGGTTCTAGTCAGCTCTTTATAGGGAAGCTTCCGAGCTGCCATCTGACCTTTATGGTAGATCATAACAGCTATGGAACAGACAATTATCAATAAAATCCATAGTTTCTGTTCACAGTATCGATGTCCTCTACTGAAGAACGTTTAACCAACTCTGCGAGCATTGATTTTTTCTGATGCCACAGCCACCTCCGGCTGTAGGGAAGCAAGATCGACCTGAAGTAAAATACATTCCAATGACTCAATAAACAGGCTTTTTCCCTCTGCTGCACTTCGCAAACCTAATCCACTCATTGTGACAAGCGTAGAGTCCATCGCAGGATACTTGGATGGTTGTAGGGTATGGTACCACGGAGTTATATGCAGTATATATGTGCTCCCATGGCTACTCGCTTAATCTCCTGTGTTACAGGGCTCTCCAGTTGAGTTTTCCATAGCCATATCTACTAATTGAGCTTGTACTAATGTAACTCATCATTCAGCCATCAAATCCAGTCATTGGTTAGTTGTGTCACTTATTCTTCTCGGAGAGCTACCAACATTCTGTTTACACTAGTAAACACTTGATCAATCCCACTTGATTTATTTAAGTGCTTCAAGAATTAAAACTGACCAATAGGATAGAATTTTTCCCAGTTCAGATTATAAAATTTGGCACGTTCGAGAAAAATCACTACTTAGCAGAGTGAGCTACAGATCTTTCTGATCATTCATATCTGGAGAAGGTCTCCCCACCAACTACCAAGAATGGGGTGTCCTATGTTAAGGAAAGTTACCTTCAAAATCCATCATCTATAACCAGGGGCACGTGACTGTGGGAATCTTCTTCTTCTTAAGAAAACACCTTTAACAATTATTCTATGAGCCAGCACACCCCATAACCCTTTAGCTCATTACACAAATTGTAACAGTGTGATTTTGGAAGGAAGGTGGCCATGACCAGACAAATATAATAAATTACAGCAGTCACAACGCCTGTGAGCTATATAGTAATGGTCCCTGTTTAAGATGGATGGATTGGAAAATTGCCAGATTAGTTAGCGACGCAATTAGATGTGGATAGTCTCAGCTCTCTTTACGTTCTATCTATCTAAGCTACAAAATCCGTGTTCTAGTCAAAGACCATAGGGAAGCCCCCCATCAGGAAAGTGCTATGTATTGTGCCACCCAGGGGGGTGTACACAGAGATCTCAGGATACGCTGATTTTGGTGACCCCCCCCCCTGCCACATGCTGGGGATGGGGTGAAAAAACGTAGTTGAAAATGGAAATGCTGGCGAGGCTCCATGGAACAGATAGAAAAAGGACACCTGGCCAAGTTTCTATTTAAATGAATGTTAACACATTCTAACGAGTCAGCAACCTTAGTAGAGGAGGCGATGGAGGAGGATTATTGATACAGATTTTTCAGTACCTTAAAGGTACGGCATTTTCTTGTCCAAGTAAACTAAATAGTCACCCTCCAGTATGAACCGCTGTTCTTGAGATAATGGGGGTTAGTTATCATGTGGGGTCCGAGTTTTTGGGGATTTCACTGCTAAAACAGTCTACAGGAGCCTATATTCCACCAATTTACATGATCGCGTTAACGGGACCTACTGCTGTACAACAACCGTGCAAAAGCCAGAACTATGACTTGGGACTTTTCCAACAAAAAGTCCATCAAAAGTCTTCAGTTGTCACTCCAGTCATTTTGAGACTTTTTTGCTTTGGGGGGAAAAAATCCCCAGACAGAAAGTCGACCATAAAAACATAAAGGCCTAAGCACTTTTAAGAATCTGATGGCAGCCGAGCTCCAAAATAGACAACTGGCCTAAGGACCGCCTAATGCTAAAAACGCCCATCTGTTTAGGTATTGCAAATGACCCCTGGAGTACATAATGGCAATGACCGTAAGGGTGAATTAGGAAATTAAGGCATTGGTGAGGAGTCTGATGCTGGGACCCCACCCATCTAGGACACTCTCATTGACAGTGAAATTAGGCTGGAATAGTGTATATATGCACCTCCTTGTCCCCACCCCGCTCATTACAAGATAACCGGTGACGTCCCCGGCCCTGAAGTCTTTGCGCAAGCGTGGGAAAATTTTCCTTGGCACCAGGCCGGCTGGAACTAGTGCGGCAGCACAAGGAAGGTGTGTTGCGTCTGCAAGTGCGGGTGCAGCGAGTGGGGATATGAGTGGATGTGGCCGTCCATAATTAGAAAACACCCAATCCAGAGTGTCCAGTGACTGGCCAGAAACGCGCCTAAGGTCAGTACATATTTTTTAAAGTTGTGATATCTGAGTAATAAAGGAAAAAGATGCAAGGCCCCACCCAGGGTAGGGAGAATGGCAGTAAATCTGATGTAGATGCCTTTAAGTTGTGGGGCGTATAGTTACTCTCCGGTAAAAAAAAAAAAAAATAAAAACAAAGAAAATAAAAAAAAAAAAAAAAAAAAAAATCGGGTACAGTCTGAAGTCTGCAGACAGGAAATATGAATGCTATTTTTGACACACTTCTGAATCTCATAAAAGACTTGCCACATCACTTCTATGTGTCATAACATTGGATTGTTTGTAGCACCGGTCCGGGCAGATACATATAGTATTGCTGTGGGTTACTATAAATCTTTCTCTACTACTATTTAAAACAAACACCCCTTGGAAGTTCTCATTCTGTGTTTTATTTGCCTCTGTTATTTAGTTCTCGCGCGCCATACAGGGAGATTATATGAACACGGGTAGTTTTACGTGGCAGCATAAGGAAAAGATAGCATTTCACAGTGATAGCAACACTGGGGGTTCATTTACTAAGGCCCGATCCTGTTTTCCGCACGTGTACCCGAATATTTCCAATTTAAGCAACCGATTCCCTGATTGCCCCAGGATTTTGCGCACGCGATCATATTGCGGCGCTGGCGCCGGCTTCACTCGACGGAAATCGGGGGGCGGCCGAACGAAAACCCGCGGATTCGGAAAAACCGCCGCTTCTTAAGAAAAAAATGTGTCGCGAAAAATTGCAACTTCTTCACTCAGCCCTGCTCCGTGTATTACAGTGCGTATCGATGCTCTTCAGCGCGCACGCCACCGTGGTGGACGCGGTAAACTGCCTTAATAAAATCCCGGCCGGACCCGCAATCAGCGAAAGAACGCGACCGCGATCGCGAATGGACCGGGTTAAGTAAATCGGCCCCACTATGGGGGACATTTATCACAATAGACCGAACATGCCCATTCCTTCAAACACAGGATGCAATTATTCCTCCCCTTAGTAAGGGGACCTTGAAGGGGGGCCATGCCGAATTTTTGGTTCGGTTCACACGTTGCGATGTTTCATCTTCATTTATCACTATGTACACATTGTGTTAACCTGCATATCACAAGCGTTGACATTGCAGTTTATGTTAAGGTGAAGAGATAACTCGTTAGAGCAATATATAAAACTGAATTTTGGAATGTTCAAGGATGCAGGAGCTGGTCAATAGTAAGGTGGTCGGAGTAGTCTATTTATTTATCATTTCCGTCTCTCAGGGGTTTGAGTCAAACATAGAAAACCCCTTTAGGTTTTATAATTAAATCGTTGCTTTGTAATAGAGGTTGCCATATGACATTTGGCTGGACAAACCCAACTCCTCTCTGCTCGCATGTGACTCTAGACGTAGGGGGCGCAGGTCCGTAGTCTGCAGCGATTTTAAAATTTGCTTAAAATTTGCTTCCGTCACTAGAACCTTTTCAGCCGCGTCACTTGAACTAAAGTGCTACGAATACATACATTCAAACTCTTCTAAGTGGGGTAGACCTATAGCCGGCAATGATAATCCAATCCGTGTGCTGAGAGTGTCCAGGGTTAATCGTAAGGTCGACTCTGCACGCCCGTGTTCTTTGCAGGGTTCTCGTCTAACTCATTCCATTTGACATTTCTACTAGACGTGTATACAGTCGGAAGCACGGGGACTGGTGTCGAGCGTTCGGTGAGCATCATATTGCTTAAAACAGCCTGAGTCATACTGACGGTTCGATTTGGAAGATTGCACAAAGCCGGGAGGATTTTTAAGGTTTTAAAGTGCAAGTTTCTTGCCACGCGTTTGATATTAGCTGTGGGGAACTGCTGTTGTAAATTAGAAACGGCCCACGGAAATCTTTATTCTGCAGGGTTCATGGACGTAATGTATATAAGAACTGTATTATAATATCCAGCACTCGAATATGAAAAAAAAACTCATAAAGTGCAATGTATAGAGAATGTTACCCCTTGATACCATTCCGTGACATTGACGTTGTCATTTCGGTCTGGTAGCCACTTACTCTGTTCACCTCGTAGCCACTGTGACCCCCCTCCCCTCTCCCCTTATTTACGTATAATCCCCCCTCACGACCACCACATGGAAGCCAACAACCAGGAGGTCTTTGGGGCCTCCAAATCTTTAGGCGGTTTGCCATCTACCCCCCTTTCATCTTTACCCCCAATCGTGAATCACAGAGTGTGAGGTCACCCAACTCTGCTGCAGATGGGACTAAACCCAATTCCTTATCGCAAATCTCGGGAACCCATTCACATCGCAGATAGGAACCCAATAATTAAAGGGAAACCTATTCCTTGATTGTCCCCTCCTCTTCACAGTCTTCCACAATACCTCAAAGGACCTTCTATTCCCCGAAACAACACAGCGGACAAAATGTATGCTCTTAAAAGAAATCCCCACCCACCCCAAGGCGGGACACGAGGGGACTCTCAACTCTTTCTGTCTTCAAAATGGGCACTTGTTCCTTCCCAACCCACAAATTTAACTAAGGTCCCCTGCACCACTTGCCTCTAAGGCACCACCCTTGGTTCTACCTCCCTCCGTTCAGGGCCAGGTCATGCTGGCCTTCCCCTACTCGCGAGAGTCCGCCCTTCTTTAGCATTTGCACCTTATCCCTTAGATGGCCATCTCGCTTTCTTTATGTTGTCTGGCAGTGTCTTCTACTGTTCTCTTCCCGTCTCCCCCATCCCAGGCTTTCCGTAATGACACAGTTGATTAAGAACATGCTGTGCCAGAGCTCAAGTATGGGCGAATGGTGGAACGACTGCGAGGCTCCCTTACAGGAGGCCTTGGACATTCGAGGTTCAGTTTTACAATTACGATGGATTAGAGAAAATAGTTAAGGACTGAGGGAACGATGGAGGAACTTTTGCCCACCATAAACAGGTAAGATTCTGATGGATATCTGGTTCCGTAGCTCATCCTGATGCCCCTGGAAGTAGGTACTACAGACTGAAGATTTAGAGGGACCCTGACAGTGAACTCCCCTACATCACTAAACATGACTCATCTCGAACCCATTGGGGTACATTACTTACTGATCCGCTGGCGTTCCCCCGAACTGCATTGTCCGACGATACTGCAATCTGCGAACGAGCGATTCAACTAAGATGTGTTCCCGCATTCTGCGGTGTGTGCATCTAAGTGCTAGGGCTTGCACACCAATTTTTAAAGTTAATTATCCGTGCTCAGTCCGGATTAATCGGATGTCGCACCCTCCCGCCCCAATTTCTGTCGGCATGAAAGCCAGCACAGCTGATGCCAACATCCGATCAGGTCAACACAATCCCCTGTATAAAATCTGTCCAAGCCTCGCCAAAACCTGAAACAACGTTGGACAAAGTCTGACGAAAGTGCGTCCACGCACCCTTAGTAAATAAGCCCAATATGACTTCTATAGGTCAATTAGTGGAGATTCACATTAAAATAGGTATTTGAAAACAACATTTATACTCACCTGAGGAGGCTGGTAGTGGTTAATGGGTTAATTGTGATAAATGATAGATTCTGAGTCCCTTTATAGCTCCACCCCATAAACGATAACTCATTAACTAATTCTGCATCAGGGACCAGTGCCATGTCGTTTTTTGCCCAGATCATGCTCATGATACTTTATCATGTCTTAAGTCTTGGAGGCAGAAACATCGCCACATTTGTCACTTGGATTGAAAATGTTGTGAAATATGTAGGACCAGTGGGGGTTTGCGTTCTCACTGCTGCGATTTGTGTTGTAAATACCTAAATCATAGTGTAAATTGTTTGCCAAACTTCTTCTAGAGAACCAGGGCCCTGAAAGGAGTATAGGCGAATGATAGAACTTAGAATTTGGCAGACAAACACATAGAGATCCCTGAGACGTCTATAAAAGGTGGATCAACAGCAGTCAAGACCCCCTTCCTGTTAGCAGACACGAGGCGACACTTGTTGTTAACTGGACTTGGCTACCCGTGACAGTGGTTGACCATTCATTCAAATAGCTGGAACACAATATATAGTCACTAACATGGGGATACGTATGACCAACCATGGTTATCAGAGATTATTGCAGACACTTCTGACCCAGATACATGACTATTACATACTAATGTAACTATTAACTATTCAAGTTCTTGGGTGAGATTAGTCACATAGTTTTTCTTAACAGTGTCCCATTTTGCAAATCACTATAGTTCTCTAATACACCAAGTATTATCAAATTATCAAGGCGAGGACCCAAGCTACAGGACAGCTGTTACTCTGTCTATATTATCTGTTTGGAAGGATCATTGCCCTGCAGGCTAGCGACGGCAGCAGTCTGGGGCGTACTAAGTGGGGCGGCTATGGGGCCCGCAGTTAAGGGGGCTGATCATCTGCCTAACACACTAAAACAGTGGACGGATTGTCACATTAGTTATATGAATGTTGACTCTGATTATCACAGATATGGGGCAAAATGTTACTACCCGAGCCCATTCGCGATCCAGCGGCTGTTCTCTGCTCTGATTCACGGGTCCGGCCGGGATTTTAGAAGGTTAGTTCCTCGGACCAGGTGCAAGGTAGCGCTCCCCAAGAACCACTTTTTCGTTCGTTTATAACTGCAGCGGTTTTTCCGATACGTGGGTTTCGTCGGCCCCGCCTCCCCCGATTTCTCGCGCGTATGCTCGGCGCCGATGCGCCACAATGCCGCTGGCAATTCAGGTACCAATCGGCCGCAAATCGGGAAATATTGGGTCACCGTCGGCAAAACGCGAATCGGGGCCCTCTTAGTAAAGCCCCCAATATGCTTATAAAACTAATAATGTGATGTATATATGCTGGTACGTGAATGTGTGATAACGGTTATGGTGTGTAATACTGTATGTGTGACTGTATATTGTTGTGATTGTAACTTGCATGTACTTGCACCTTGCATGAGTGGTATAGAAATAAGTATATTTTTACGTAGGAAATGGAGAGCCCGCATTCTCTCGCAAAATGAAACACTGGCAGGGCAGTGTTTACTACAGTTTCTAGTTTGACATTGCATGTCCTCGGGCGGTCCTACTGTGTCTACATAATATACTGTACATATATGATCAAAACAAAGATAAAAATCCAGAGGTGAGTTACGTTAGTGTATTCACCAGGCAGTTTTTAGAACGCATATTCTAGTGTGAGGTCATGTTCCTGTCTAACGTCCAGAGTTCTTATTACAGTTACAGAAGTAAGAGGGCTGGCGCCGTAAACACAGCGAAATATAGGACATGTCTTTATATCTCTGTGCAGGTCACAGAGTGATAAAAACTTGTCTCACCGCCCCTGACGGGGGGCAAATGGAGAGTCGGGTCCTCATTACGTTCGTCTGAACGAGCCCTTAGCTGTCCTCAGGGGGGTCGGATGGTGCTTTAGTAAGCCATCCCTTAAATTATATGTTTATTACTATAGACATATTTTTTCAATTGGTCCCTGGAATTAAACATGAAGCTTTATTGACAGACAAGGCAGAGATCTAAAATTTGTGATACGGAATCGGAATGTTATAACTTTCATTATTCAACAATATACACTCACCGCACTTTTTAGTACACATGTTAGTAAGCGTGTGCACCCCTTTTGCCTTCAGAAATGCTCAATTCTTCGTGGATAGATTCAACAAGGTGCTGGAAGCATTCCTCAGAGTTTTGGTCCTATTGCACATGGATGGCATCACACAGTTGCCGCAGAGTATTTGTCGGCTGCACATCCATGATGGAATCTCCCGTTCCACCACTTCCCAAAGATGCTCTATGGATTGAAACTGGTGACTGTGAGGCCATTTGAGTCCAGAACTCATTGTAATTTCCAGAAACTGTCTAGATGATTCCAGCTTTATGACATGGCGCAATTAATCCTCTGTAAAGTAGCCATTCAGATGTCTACAGGTACATTGTGGTCTAAAGGAATGGACAATGGTCAGCAGACAATATCAGTAAGCCGTGGCATTCGAACAATGCTCATTGCGTACCAAGGGGCCCCAAACAAGTTGCCAAGAAAATATCCCCACACCCCATGACACCACCACCACCAGCCCTGAAACGTTGATAACAAGGCAAGGTGGATCCATGCTTTTCATGTGTTGACGCCAAATTCTGACCCTACCATCCAGCATGTCGCAAGCAGAAACGGACCCATCAGACCAGGCAACTTTTTCCAATCTCTACTGTCCAATTTCGAGGAGTTGTGTCAAATTGGTAGCCTCAGTTTCAGTGTTCTTAGCTAAAGGGTGGCACCCGGGTGGTCTTCTGCTGCTGTGCTCCATCTGCTCGCAGATTCGAGCTACTGGCATTCAAGAGATGGTCTTCTACCTACCTGGGTGTAACGGGTGGCGTTTAGAGTCACTTGTGCTTCTATCACGGCAAACCCAGTGAGGCCCATTCTCCTCTTGACCTCGGGATCAAACAAGGCAATCGGTCCACCCACGGACGCCGCTACCCTTATAGTTTTTGGCTGGTGGCCAGTCTCGTAAACCCTAGAGATGGTTGTGATGACATCCCAAGAGATCAGCAGTTTGGGAAATCTCAGACCAGCCCTCTGGCACCAACACAATGCCGCAGTTCAAAAGCACTCAAACACTTCACGGCTGCGTTCCCCAACTGATGCGCGGTTGAACTGCCAGGAGGAGTGGCTGACCATGGTCGACCTAGCCGAAATGCCTGGGATGTGCGCCAGGATATGGCTGATTAGAAATAAGTGTTAACGAGCAAGGGACAGGTGTGGACCAAGAAAGTGGCCGCTGAGTGACATTATGTGCGGAAATGGGCAACCCCTGAAATAGGTTCTGTAGAGGCAGATGACGATGGGAATCTGAGAGGGGCATAATAAAAATCCAGCTTTGGAGGGCAACTATGGATTGGGAAGCCTGATACTGCCCTGCAGGGGGGGGACAGGGGGTTGTATCAGCCCCACCCACTGGCGCAGATTATAGGTTTCCACACGGGATCTAGTAAGAAGACCAAACTTTTTGCCATCCATGGCCAATCGTTGCGATAATAAGGGATTTTCATGCATGTTGAGCTGTACCTTAAAAGAGTTCTAGATTGGGTGGGGGGGGTTTGAGAAGATTCCAAATGAAGCGAGTACGCCTGCCAAGGTTTGCTGCCTATGTTCTATGTACTAGAGTCTTACAGAAAGAATGACATATTGGGGAAATATTCTGCTGAAATAGTAACAAAAGGCGATGTTTATTATAAAAGCAATTATGGGGCTCTGGTGGTATGTAATGAAATAAGGAATTTTTTTTTCCAATTTAATGAGAATTTCTGGAAATACAATGTGTGATTGGTCGCATGCCATTTAAAATACTTGCTGATCAGGCATAATGCGCTAAGTTACATAACTCGCTGGGAGACCCGCAAAGCCAACAAACCTCATTTTCCCAAGCAGCTTGGGGAATGAATGAGTTTGCTCGCTGACATTTCTGACTTTTTCCCTCCCATGAAATGAAAAAGTCTATATGAGAGGAATAGGGCAGGTTATTTTGGGAACCCCATTACAGAGCGCCAGGTAATGGAGATGTGGGTTTTGGGAAGCAACCAATCGGCGCCCCCCTGATGACTAACACCAAGCACCCTCCTGGTAGACGCTGTTAATTGAAGGTGGTCTGCTGTATAATATAAAGCCCCCTGCCTATAGGGAGAGGTCTCACCCTAGCCCTACAAAGCCAAACGATGTACTGTCTAACTGTCTAATTAGCACATGTAATGTCTAATATTTTTTTCTCCATGCCTCCTTCCTTTTAAAAATCAACCTTTAAATTTTATCTTAACAGCCAGAAGAGTTACCAAGCCCCTCTGTACTGTAGCTTCAACAACTGTTATCATTGTGCAGGAGCAACTTTGCTCTGTCTCCAGCTTCACAGGCTTGCACGTGCAGGACATATACTCATTACACCCCACCCTTCTGCTTGATGTAATCCACACGTAGCAGGATTTTAGAACGGGGAAGAGGAAAGTGCTCCTGATATTGTAACGCCTGAGTACAGATGAGCTCTGGTAACGCCCCCTAAAATAGACCCTTCTGGCATTGGATTTTTAGAAAAAAGAGCCATGGATAACAAATATAAGTAGATTATTACAGTCACGGTGCCTGGATCTATGAGTAATGTCCTGTTCATCATGAGTGCGTTCGATGAGATTTCCTTTAAAACTGTACACTCTGAGTCTGAATGCAGAGAATTACCAAAGGTTGTAATTCAGAGTGATACTGCACACCACTATCGATCAATTTAAAGACTGTGTAGCCCCTTACTTGGACATACACAAGGGACCATGGAGGGTTGAGCATTGATGTGAGATGCCTTAGAGATCCCCTCGAAGGAATTCCTGGTTTAATGGTGATGGATCGGTTTTGTTCCAATATTTCTGTGTTGGGAAGTTATCCTAGCTGGAACATGAGTCATTGGGGTCATCTACCTTTTTTTTCGTGTGTTGGTTTTTAGCGCTTTGTGCTGTAATGGCGTGTTTTGCACCTATTTTACGCTTTTAGCAATGTTCGCCTCATTCGCCTCAATGTGTGTTGTGCCCAATTTGGAGAAAGGCACTGGTTTGCTTTGCGCGCCAATTGCGCCTTTTTTAAATCTAACAAGGAACAAATAACATTGACTCATTGACAGCAAACCCACTAATTTAACAAACTTTGTAAAAATTAAAAAAGATTGGAGCCCAGAAGCACAGAACAATAGCAGAGGTTGTAGGACACGGAGGCATTACCAGGATAGCCACTCCTGAGCACCGTCGACGCGGTGACCTCCCCGTTCACTCGGGTTCCGCCCACAATATGCTTGTCTCTATTTTATATAAGTAAGGGAAAGATACATCAGATTTTTAAAGATCGGTTCTTAATTGCAGAGGAGATATAACTCATATGAAACTCCACAACCGGTGGCTCACCCAGCTGGCGCCTGAAGCTGTTTTAATTTTGAAGAAAGTGCAAAGCTTGATTTAAAAGTCAGATGACATCTTAGCACACCAGAATTCACTCAGAACTTCTGCCATTATGTGCCGGAAGGATAGTGGGTCATAATTCTGAGTTATATGATTATATGGATGCCAAAGTAACCCACATACTGCCCTTGACCCTCATCGCGGAAATCGATCTGAGGGGAGAGCAAACATAACTCAGCGCGGGTTAAAGTGCTCTACATCATAAGATGTGCAGATCTCAGGGGCTATCCAGCCCCATGGACTCTAAAGGAAATTCATATATATAAGATTGATTTTTTGATAAGTTATGGGGCACTAACGTTTAATGAAAAACGCTAACGACTTGTAAGCATATAAGGAACCTGCCTTATTAGTAGATCCTGATGGTGAGGTTTACTTTAGAAGGGAATCTACCATCAAAATCATCAAAAAACGCGGGGCACATCAGATCAGGCACATGACATTAACAAAAAAAACAACCGTCAGCCCACCCATAGGCTGGTACCTGACTCCCACTCCCCCACTGCTCTCTTCAGCACTTCATCTTTCTTTTCCGGCTGTAATCTCAACACAGTGGGAGGTGTAAAGGTCTTTTTTTTGTTTTGTTGGTTTTTCTTTATGCACAGTATAACAATCCTGTGGAAGCTACAACATGGATGGGCTTGGCACCCACAGTCCATAGGTCCACTCACCCTCTAGTTGTTTTAATTTGGGGATATGAAGCCAGCACTGTCTATAAAGGATAAATGGGAGTGGCAAGGCGTAGCATGGTCACTCAGTTTATCAATAGGACACCTGGGCGACAGATCCTAGTGGTTCCTTTGCAGTGAAATCAGAAACTAAAATAGTCCTCTGTTTCCTAAATAATTCCATAGTTTCTCATTCCTAAACAGTCCCCTTTTTTAAAAATAAGGTTTTTTTAATCAGCCGCCTCATCACTCCTACTGGATTCCTTATGTCCCCTTTATGGGGCCCCCCCCCGCACCCTGGGCCCCAGACTTGCCCGGCATGCCCAGGTAGTGCCGGCGCCTCAACCACATCAGTATTTTATCTCCAGAAGTTTCGGTCTATATATAGACAATACATGACCGTGTCCTTATGTGAAACAGGGACCGCTCTCCCATGACTATATATTGCCTGCATGGTCCAAGAATAGAAATTGTCTTTAGTAAGGTTGGCTTGAAGCTCTGCCCCCTATCAGTCAAACAACCCTGTAACCCAAATTCGTGAGGAGGACATGTACCGCTTTGTTACCATGGATCCCAGTTGAGGGAGTGTATCATCAAATCACACCCCAAGTCGTATATCCAGGTAAGGGAGATTAATCGTAGGTAGAGGTGCGCGGCCATTCAGGGTTGTGTACTATTCCTGAGATGTGAAACCATAAACAATAATCCGAAATTCATACAACCCAAGCTTAACACAAACCCTTTCCAGTTCCTTCCTATCGTATGGTGTCCAGCACTCATTTCAAATTACTATGACCTGCTTATACCCCTTCCGTGCGTCTGATTTTCCATGAGTGGTATGAAAGTAAAAGTAAGTGTTGTCTCAATTCTACACCAAAGAATACAAGCCCCTAGAGCAGGGAATGACTGTAAACTCCCTCGCCCGAGGCGAGCATTTGAAAGGCGCCCCTCCCCGATTAACTAGTAATAAGATCAGATTGTTTTAGTAAGTGAATGTTTCACACGCCATCACTGGTAGAAGAGATCTATTTTTAGTGTCAAAGCCCTGCTGTATAGCAGGTAACTGCCCCCCTGACCTGCTCACCAACTTTCTGAAGTTGACGCTGCTGAGGCAAGAGGCTCAAATCGCTTCCATGTAATGGCGCACCCCTGCTTATACTGAGTGGGACCCATCAAATACGGGTCGGCTATGAGAACCTAGTAGATTATACAATACACTATGGCGTGTACATAACCCTATGTTCTCTCCGGAGATCAACGCGGCTTGTATATAAAATCCCGGTATATCAAAGATTTGATTGCCTAACAAATTTTTCAAACAATTTGGTTGGATCCATTCATGCGAACAATCTTTTCAACAATCTATATAAACCCCCCCCCCCCAAAAAAAAAAAAACAAGATTTTTTTTCATAGAAAGCTACTCATCTAATTTTCACATTTTTTTTACACTCTTTCTGCCCCCTCCTCCCTAAGCTCTGAGATGATATGTCCGTATTATCACCATTGAAAACGTTTTTGCGAAGCAAAGCACGAAAAAAATTTCTGATTCTCTTGTAAACCGAAAAATGGCAGAAGTATCCGAATATCTACGAAAAAACAACAAATAATTCCTCAAATCCCACCTTTTAATTCTAAGAAATCTTTGATATACAGGCAGTCCCCGGGTTATGTACAGGATAGGTTCTTTCAGAGTTTGTTCTTAGTTGGATTTGTATGTACGGCAGAACTGTATATTTTAATTTTAATTGTAACTCAGACAAATTTTTTTTGGTTTTGTACATTGGATGTTTAAAATGTTGGATCGATAAGAACCAGATAAATATAAAGCCTTCATACAGACACCGTGATAACTGTTTACAGCTGATTATTTAAGCCTAAGGCTAATACAGAAATTACCAACATCCAGAGTCCGTTTTGGTAACTAGGGGTCTCTGGGGGTAAGTCGAGGTATTAAGTAGGGGACTGCCTGTGATTTGATATTTATTCCTTAAAACCCAAACCACCAATTTGCTACAAAAACCATAATCTGGGACCCTGAGGGCGCCCTTTAGTGTATTAACAGTCCAATACGCCGTACTACATTGTCAGACGCATCGGTGAGCGTCAGACCATATATATGATCAACGACCGTTCTGGATGGAATTCTGCATTAGGGAGAGGACATAATAAATGAGCCGTTTCCATTTTTGGACCAAATGGCTTAGTGTGCAAGATATTATATTCTCTTCGGGGACAATACGACCACTAAAGTAAAATTGTTCTTCCTGATACTTACCTGCTCCAGTGTCGAAGAAACGGCAGAATCAATGAAAAGTGATTGGGATAACCAATCATTATTCGCTTGACATCATAAAAAGTTGCCCTAATGAGCTGACGCTTAGGCCTCATGTTTCGCTACTACGGACTCCGGACATATCAATAAATCCCTCCGCGTATGATAACAGAAATAACCATGGCAGAACCAACAAGAAAGGACCAATTAAAATGATACACATGCATAGTCAAGAGCAAAATATATTACATTTAGGTACAACTAGGTTGCTTTAGGTTTTTCGTTACGTGAATTTGTAGTAAGGAGTCGAACTGTAATGTATAATTGTAGCTCCAGAGACAAAATTTTTGTTGCCCCATGTGGACAATTGATTTACAAAATTTTATACTGTGATGGTGATCAAGGATTATCTATAAAACCTCATTCAAGACCCTTTGTGATCATTGCAGTTGGGCACTAAGTACATCAGCAGAGCTTCACCAGAGGTCACAGGGGCAGAGGGGGGGTCCTCTGTAACAAGGGGGGGTTGTCTAGTACTAGGGCCTTTAGTAAGGGGACCGTCTGTGCGACTAGAGTTAGCAAGTCTAGATCTCTCACGCAGTTTTTGTAAGGTTGGCCCAAGTTTGATGGTGCCTCACTATTGACATACTCGCAAAACGTGTGATGGTGCAGTTTAACGTGGAGGCCCCCACACTACCAACGAAGCAATAGAGAATAGAGCTCCAGTCAGAAGAATGCCCAACTTGGCCAAAGGTGCTGTCTAATCATTTTCTGTTTTGTTCTTAATCATATAGAGTACAAAAGAAGTAATACACACCCTACTGTGTCCCCAGTTACCTCGTATCAATTAGACCCAGGGCTAATCAATTTCTGGTCCAAGGACAGATGAAGATGTTGGACTGGTAAATTAGACATGAGTGAATTTAAATCGTGATCCAATTAGGAAGACATTCCCAAAAATTTTGAATGCAATTCAATTCATACCATACCAAAATGAATGTACATGTATAATGGTTCTTGATAAAAGCCACTGGGAACGTTGTGGCATTTCCCATCACTGTGCGTTGCACTCAACATACAGAATTAGTCTAGTATGATGTGGTAGTGAAACAGTAACACAGCCCTCGTGCCAGTACCAATAGTGCACACAGCCCAGTCAGCCAAGAGTCACACATCTCCAATCCAAAAAGTCACACATCTCCATAGCCAATAGTCACCAGCCCCAAGGTAACAATAGTCACACAGACCAAAGTAACCATATACACAGCCCCAATAACACAACGGTCACACAGACCCAAGAAACCCAATAGTCACACAGACCCAAGAAACGCAATAGGTCACACGCGCCCAATAACCAAAGGTCATCAAGCACCAAGTAACCAATAGTCACACCGACCCAAGAAACCAATAGTCACACGCCCCAAGTAACCAAAAGTCACAGCACCCCAAGTAACAACAAGTCACACAGCCCCCAGAGCTTAGTCGACTAGTCACATAGCCCCAAGTAAAAACATAGTCACGCAGACCCAAGTAACACATAGTCAAGCCAATAGCCTTTCCACCAGTAGCCAATAGTCCACACAGCCAAGCCCAAGTCACAGCCGGTAGCAAAGCACACAGCCCAAGTAGCCAGTACACACAGCCGCCAGTAGCAATAGTCACACAGTCCAAGAGTCCACTAGTCACACACGCCCCAATTAGACCTATGGTGCACAGCCCAAGGTACCAAAAGGCACACAGCCCCAAGAGCCAGTCGTCAACACAGTCCCCCAGTAGCCAAAGTCACACCGCCCAAGTAGCTAGCCACACAGCCCCCAAGTTAGCCTATAGCACACCCCAACACCGTCCAAGCCATAGTCACACGCCCCAATTAGCCTATAGTCACACAGCCCCAAGTCCAAGTACCTGACTTATAGTCAACAGCGCCCAATTGAGATAATAGTCCACACCTGCCCCGAATTAAGCTATAGTCACACAGCCCCAATAGCTATAGTAACCTAGCATGCACACCGCCCCAAGTAGCCAATAGTTATTTTCCTCCCCCTGTAGTGAAAAGTAGCTGATACCTGAAAAGAAGATGTCATGAATTGCTTCTCCTCAGTTCCAAAGACTTGACATATTGTGCATTTGCTCTGACATAATACGTCAAGTGGATCACAGAATCCCCTATCCCGTTAAAATTGCTTTGAGATCCAAACGATTAGGAAGCTTATCCATATATTATCCAATATTAATATTATCCAGTATCCAAAATAAGCCTATCCATGATTAGACAAAACCATTTGCCTTTTCTGTTAATATACGTTCACATATGGTCTTAAAAGCGGATCGGTCCAATTTTTTCTGGTTCACCCCCCTGACTTCTAATTATTATTTTTATTATTATATGATATTCTTCAGGTGACCCTATATCAGTACTGTGATCTGGAAATGAATGTACAACCTGAGCCCTATCCATACCTACAGTACTAGCTCTTATAGGCTGGGCTCTTAACATTGACGTGACATGGGCCTGTGCCAACAACCCAAAATGGGGGAAATTTTTTTTTTTTCATTGACTAGCTCCTAGCCGGAATTTTACGCCGGCACTTTTCATTCCAGAGGTGCTTTAGAGACATTTTCTACCAATAGCCATAGTCACACACCTAAACAGCCACAGAAGTATAGTAAACAATGACACCCCAGTCAAGCCAATATCATGCCCAGACAAAGTACAACCAAGAACCAATAGTCACACAGACCAAGAAACCAATAGTCCATCACAGCCACACGTAACCAAAAGTCACACGAGCCCCAATAACAAAATTACACCGCCCCCACATGAGCCTCAGAGTATAGTCCAAGCCCACAAGGCGAACCAAACAAGATCCACGGCCAGAGCCAGCAAGCCAACATAGTCACACACCCCACAGGAGCCAATAACACACAGCGCCCATACCAATCGGGTCACACAGCCCAGTACAGAGCACAAAGGCCAGCGCAAGAGGCACACGGCCCAATGCCAAGTCAGCCCAGGACCGTCCACCCAAGCATCGTCACCAGTAGCCGACCAATGAGGCACACAGCCAGTCACCACTAGTACAGCCCACATGTCACACACTCAGCCATGGCCACCCCATTAGCCGATAGTCACACAGCCCCAATTAGCCAAGACAGCCACACAGCCCAAGTAGCAGTCGTCACACAGTCCAGTAGCCAATAGTACCCGCCCAAGACCCTTAGTCACACAGCCCCAATTAGCCTATAGTCACACCATCAGTAGCCAATAGTCACACAGCCCCAATTAGCCTATAGTCAAACAGCCCCATAGCTATGTCACACAGCCCCATTAGCCTATAGGTCACACAGCCCCAATTAGCCTATAGTCACACCGCCCAGTAGATAATGTTCACACGCCCCAATTAGCCTATAGTCACCAAGCCCCCCAATTAGCTATAGTCCACACGAATTAAAAAATATATAATTAGAAGTCAGGGGGTTGATCAGAAAAATTAGACCGATACGCAATTTAAGATATATGTGAAACAGTTAATTAAAGAAAAGGCAAATGTTTTTTGTCTATTATTGGATAGGCTTTCATTTTGGCCAATAAGTTTCCTAATCGGCTGGGATCCCAAAGCGATCATAAGAATAGGGGTTCTGTGATCCCCATTTGACTTATTAGTGGTCATGAGCACATTGCCACACTATGCAAAGTCTTTGGAACTGAGGGAGAAAATTACATGACATCTTCTTTTAGGTTATCAGCGACTTTTCACTACAGGGGGAAACATAACTATTGGCTACTTGGGGCGGTGTGACTATAGGCTAATTGGGGCTGTGTGACTATAGGCT
>WNYA01003916.1:0-21712 GCA_019512145.1 Engystomops pustulosus | reverse complement strand
CTATATACACTGGGGCAGGGTCTGGCAGGCTATATACACTGGGGCAGGGTCTGGCAGGCTATATACACTGGGGCAGGGTCTGGCAGGCTATATACACTGGGGCAGGGTCTGGCAGGCTATATACACTGGGGCAGGGTCTGGCTGGCTATATACTGTGGAGGCTGTGACCAATGCATTTCCCACCCTCGGCTTATACTCGAGTCAATAGGTTTTCCCAGTATTTTGTGGTAAAATTAGGGGCCTCGGCTTATACTCGGGTCGGCTTATACTCAAGTATATACGGTACTAAAAAAGGAGATTTTTATGTACAGCTTTCTATTTCTGATTGTAACTTAATCTCCAGTAGGCATCCATACACAATCCATATATCTTATTAAAGAAAGACTCTTCTACTTAATATTTTTATTAAGTTACATTAAATTACAGAATTTTGTTTTTAGGTGAAAGCATTATGGATATTATTATATATATATATATATACATACATATACCGTATATATATATATATATATATATATATATATATATACATATACCGGTACATATAGACATGTGCCCCCTCAAGCCAGTCAGATGAAAGCAGAATATAGAAGGAGCTACGGGAAACACTTTCACTTTTCATTATTGCAGAAGTACATGCACCCTCCACATCTGTAGCTAAACCTGGGAAATGGAATAATGCTGTATAACATAGTTTGGTAAAAGTTACTACTTTTTAAAAAGCACTTTGATTGGAAATATTACAAAAATCTTATATTTTCACATTTATAGTCAATTATTAGCAAATTTTAAAGATATAATTATTATAACTATGGTATCATGATAAAGTCTCACATGTCTTTAAAAAAACAAAGTTAAAGTGCATAGCAGAACGGCAAAAATGTAACTGGTATTTTTGGCATCAATGACCGTAGGTGCTGAAAGGGTTAATTTAGGGACATCAGGATATATATTGATGATATTGGTTTTAAGTTCAGATCCTCATGCTTTCTTGCTGATAGCTAAGAGATGTATTATTAACCACTGGATAAAGCCATTAGTAACAGTTATTCAGAAGTAACAGTTATACCGAGATATCTAATAAGGCTAGATACACTAGAAACATTGTGACACAAAGAAAAGTAGACCAAGGGGGTTTTTAGGAAATAGAAGAATTTTGTCATTCGTATGACCAGATTGGAAATTGTGGAGTTGGTGCGTCCGTTTAGGTTAACAACATGGTACAATACTGGAGGCCTGCAGGGCTCTTTTGGAGCTCTCCAACTCAAGTCATTGAGATCACCATTACAGAATAAATGAGGTTTTAACCAACTGTATTTGACATACATCCCCAGGGAATGGGACAATGTGTTAATCTCAATCTCAATGCCCCCATAAAGTACCTACTCTATGCTCTTGAATATCTACTGATGAAAATTACCACAAAAGTGACTCTTTGCATTGTCAAGGTATAATGTCACGGATAACACCCTATATTTCTAACTTGTTTTAACTTGTCTTCTATTGTTATTATGTTATATTCTGAAAAACGAATAAAATGTTTGTTTTTTAAAAAAGAGCAGAATGTATCAATAAAAGCAGCAAGACAAAAAATGATTCCTTGTCTATTGAGGACAATTTTTGCCAACAGCTGGTGGAGATGTTGAACGTCCTAGAGCAGGATATTCTGATTAGCCTCATTTGGCACAGTATTTAGCTTTTAATCAAAGTAATGCAAAATCGGAGTTCTTAATGCTCCTTTAATTTACCAGTTTTCAAATGATTCTCTGTTTTTTTTTAACACATTATTGATTAAAAAGAAGGCACAGTGACTAAGCCATTCACTTTACAAATGTCTCTAAATAAAAGCACATGAGACAGATCTATCAGACTTTACTACAATAATGCTTGAAAGGACACTAGACAGTCTATTATGGATTACAACCGCACAATTGAAATTGTTGTACTAACCATGTCCAAGTGCCCTCATGGCAAATTACTAGAGGAAAACTATTATTAAACTACAATACTGAATAGAGGGCTTTTCATTGATTCAATATTTTATCATCAAGAGATTTTATTTGTCTCTGAAAAGAATACACAAGCTGTATGCAGAGAAATGTTGCCCAGATATGATTATAGCTTTGTCATAAATAAAGCAATGTGCATTCTGCATAGAGAAATCACTCACTGAATTAAAGCTAACATGATAAGCTAACAATGTAATACTCCATCATGAATGAGGGGCATGTTTCATTCTTTGTGATGAAAAACAATGCAATGTGCATGTTCTACTAAACCCCTAATTGTGTAATTTTATGTAATATGTGTAAATACTGGTGAATTTTGAAAAGTTATAAAACATAATGAACAGACTTTAAATAGGAATGGAATTCTGTATGTATGAATCAACCAATACAGATACATAAAACAATAGTTATTTACAATATTACAATGAGTAGCTTGTCATTTTAAAGATATAAGCATCTTTTTACACACACTTAATATCTTATCTAGAACTGCAGTTTCTAGGTAAGAATTAAAATGTATATTTTGATATTTAACTGTACCTCTGTTTGCCAGATCTGAAAGGGTCACTTTGAAACAAAAAGGTAATCAGACAAAGATACACCACATACCATGGCTGACATAAGGGGCACATTAACTAAGAACAGAGCAGTCTGTACTATGTGCAGCTTGCCTGTGTATAGTGCAGAGTGCACCAGATTCAAGTTTTATGGCCAACGTTCTTCATAAATCTGGCTCCCCCTGCACTGCCCAACATAGGGTGCACTGCTTTTTCTTTTGGTGCACCTTTTACATAGGGCGTGCAACACAATTCTGTCGGACTTTGCATGTTAAATCTGAGCGCCAAAACGTCCCCTTTAGTGCAGAAATTTGTGTCACATGATGCCTAGTGCAGCTACGCCACAAAAGGGTTGTGTGTGACACAAATGTGGCGCAGACACTTCTTAAATACAAGTGCAACCAGTTTGCACTTAAAAGAATGTGCAAAGTCCAACAGGAAACTGGCGCATGGCCCTTAGCCATTCCCCAATATTTCTTGCAGATATATATTGGCTGTTAATATTAATACTTCCACCGCACATTGGCAGGTGGTAAGACGTGTATGGAGCGGGACTGATGGCTGGCACTGGCTATGGAATTACTGGTGGCGTTTAAGCTGCTGTAGTATTTAAATGGCAGCGGTACATACACAATTCTTTCTTGGGAAAGATCATTGGATTGACCGATATATTGCTATATAATTACACTAGTATTGCAGTATAAGGTATAAACAATCCCACAAGGGTTAAAGTAACCCAGGGGACCCTAAAAACTGTAAAATAACATTTTACAAATGAAATAAAAAAAAAATTATATATATATATATAATGTAAAAAGTTTAAACCAACTCCCTTTCCCTAGATCAGAAGTAAAAAAAAAAATAAACCTGATCATACATATGTTAGGTATCACCATGTTCAAAATGTCCCATTCTATCAGTTATTCCCATTGGTGCTGTAACAGAAAATTACGTTCAAATGTCCAGATAAACACTTTTCATCCATTTTGCAAAACTAAAAAAATAATAAATGGAGATCAACAGGCTATACACTCACCAAAATTGAAAACGTCAGCTAGTCTTGCAAAAAATCATATTTAACACAGTTCAGTAAACTGTATGAAAAAAATATTGAGATCAGAATATGGCAAAAAGAATATATTTTTGTGCAAAGTTTACATTTTTTAACCTTTTTTGTTTTTTCATTTCCATTTTTCACTCCCCACCTTCAAAAAATGTATAACTTTTGCACTTCATATTGATTGTATTATTTATTCAATGCCGTGTACTGGGAAGTGGGGAAAAAAAAATCCAAATGCAGTGAAAAAGGTGAAAAAAATGCATTTGTGCCGTTTTCTTGTGGACTTGGATTTTACGCTTTCACTGAGTGCCCCGCATGACATGTCTGTTTTATTATTTGGAATGGTGCGATCACAGGGATAACAAATTTGTATAGGTTTTATAATTATATTAAAACCTCCTGTACAGATTTTTTTTATTTTGCCATTTTCTGGTGCTAATACATTTTTTATACTTTTGTGTATGGAGCTGTGGATAGTGTCATTTTTTGCGACTTTTGATGACATTTTCAATGATACCATTTTTAGGACTGTACAACCTTTCGATCAATTTTTATAGAATTTTTAATATTTTTCAAAATGGCAAAAAAGTGGCATTTTCACCTTTGGGCGGTATTTTCCATTAATGGAGTTAAGCACCAGTGAATTAAACACCAGTGAAAAACTGTTATAATATTTTGATAGATCAGGTATTTTCTGACACGGCGATACTTAATGTGTTTATGATTTTTACTGTTTATTTATATTTATATGACTTCTAGGGAAAGGCGGGTGATTTTAATTTTATTTTTTAATATCAATTTTTTTAACCTTTTTTTTATTTTTACTATTTTTCAGACACTCTATGGTACTTTTACCCAAGGTTGTCTGATTGATCCTACCATATACTGCCATACTACAGTACTATGGACCCAGTCCATGAGGACTCACAAACTATATGGAGGCACAAGTTGAGGGAGCAGAGCAGTTCAGTTATTGAGTATTGTAGGTGATTCTGAACAGGTGGGTTTTTTAGATAACGTTTGAAGGATTGGAAGGTAGGGGACAGTCTGACACATTTTGGTAGAGAGTTCCAGAGTATAGGTGATACACAGAAGAAATCCTGGATACAGTTGTGAGAAGAGAGGGTGGCAATGGAGTGAATCAGAAGGTCCTGTGGGGAACAGAGATTATGTGTGGGACAGTATGTTATCACAGAGAGCATTCCAAAAGTTTAGTTGTAAATATGTTTTTTTAAAAATCTTTTTCTCTCTGTTCTTTACCGTTATGGCGTCTGATAATGTTTTTCTGATTCCCTTCACAAAAGGTATAATCTTAAATAATATAAGTATTTCTGGTTTGCATATGTCTTTAGGTATAACATTAGGTTAATATTATTTATTCTCAAGCTTTATCAAATAAGACTTTCCTGATAAAGACTGACCTGATAATGTCTAATAGCATTTGCTAAAATTGGAAATCTGTCTTATACCTAAAATCAAAAAAACCCTTTCTGTACTCTGTGGATTCTAATACATATTTGCTTCCAGCTGTAAGAATTTGAATTGCAAATAATTTCTCACCTAGACTTCATTTTTGGTAGCAAGGTTTCAGCAGATTCAAAATGCATTTGTGTTGCATGCCAACTCTTATGGTATTGCTGAGCATCAGATTTATTCAAATACTTATACGATGTGGTACGACTTTATTAATCCAAGAAATTACTTGGACATTGCTGAACATACTGCAAATATTACATGTAAATATTTAAATATGAGCTGTCCCCAAGTGAAGGACACCCGACTTACAGATGATTCCTTGTTATAGACCGACCTATGCATGCTGGTAATGTACTGTACCTCAGTACCAGGTTTTAACCCCTTCAGGATGCAGCCAGTTTAAAGCTTAAAGGGAAACTGTCATCAAAATCTGACCTAATAAACTATTACCAGAATGGTGTCAAACACTTGAACAGCTTCTAGATCCTGTTTCTTTCATGGCCACAAATGGGGGGGGTGGGCGGAGATCGGGCGATCTGACGTATTCGGACAAACCGCGGGATTTAACTTTAAAATTGTGTCAAAAGCCAAGCACTTTACTTGCACCAGGAAGAAGAAGACGAACTCTGGTGGACTTGAGCAGGGATCGACACATGCAGGATATCGGGCGCACGCTTGTAGTGAATCCACTGCACAATCCATTAGGTCAAAATCTGACCTTATAAACTATTACCAGTATGGTGTCAAACACTTGAACAGCTTCTAGATCCTGTTTCTTTCATAGCCAAGTGTGGTGATGTCATCCAGAAAATCAACTTTGAAGTGAGATGTAAATTGGGTGTATACAGTCAAGGAAGTGGAGACATTAACAATAAAGTCAATCTTTTCCTCATCTTTTAATGCCTCCTTCCCTGTAATTGACATAATGGGGCTTAATTATTAAGGGTCCCGCGGCCACATTTCCAATGGGTTTTCTGACTTTTCGGGGATCGCGCCGCCGGGACAGAGATTTAGAAGGGCCTTGTCTCGTACGAGATAGGATTTTTGCACAATCGCGCTGGCTTTCATGCGTCACAAATTGGGGGGGCGGCGGTCGGATGATCTGATGGATTCGGACAAACCGCAGGATTTAACTTTAAAATTGTGTCACAAGCCAAGCACTTTATTAGCAACAGGAAGAAGAAGGTGAACTCTGGCGGACCTGAGCAGGGAGCGACACATGCAGGATATCGGGCGCACGCTTGTAGTCGGACATTCCGGATTGGGGATCGCAACGTGGACAGGTGAGTAAATGTGCCCTAATGTGCCAGACTTGAGGAGATCTGGTTAGTGATGTCCCTGGATGTATAAGCATCAGTTACAACGAAGGTGCTGTTCTGAGATGAGGAGAGCTTGACTTCAGTGTTAAACTCTCCACCTTCTTGACTTTTTACAACCAATTTACACCACACATCAAAGTTGATATTCTGGATGATGCAACCACACTGGGCCATTAAACAAACATGATCTAGAAGCTGTTCAGCTACTTTGCCATATACAGGTAGTGGTTTACTAGAAACATTTCTGATGACAGGTTCCCTTTAAGATTCAGTCCCATTATTTGTAATCTGACGTGTTTTATAACTTTTGAACACTGTAACTTTTGAACACTGTGACTTTTCAGTAAAGTTATTTTGAGAATGTTTTTTCCACACATGTACTTCACATTAGTGGCAAATTTTTCCTGATATTTTATTCTGATGTCTCCTGGCTTACAAATCAAACATGGATTTTCAGTATTTTCAAGCAGATTTTAGAATTGACTTTTTTGGGAATCATTATTAATTTTAATGAGATTTGCAATGTATAATATTAGAAACCACCTAGATATCACTCCTTTTTGAAATGCACCCACTCAAACTATCAGAGACAGCTTTTAGGAAGTTGTAGTAATTAAAACAAAATGGAGGTGAAATTTAGAATCGTCCACTTTTGTCAGTAATATGTGCCATTAGCATTAAATTTAACACATTCTGAGCCACCCCACATGTGAACGTCACTTTGTGTATTGGCGCACAGCGAGGCACAATAGGGAATGGTGGACCATGCATCAGCCAGATTTTCCCTTTAGAATTTAGTGTGTTTTAGTTGCTTCATTGGTGCACTTTTGTGAGCTATAAAATATTAGTTTTGCGGCTGAGATGCATCTTTTAGTTTTACTAATTTTGTAGAATAAAACCTAATGTGATGCAAAAAAAATCCAATAAATTTTGTTCCACTTTACAATTGTATCCTACTTGTTGTTGATTCTTCACCAAAAAATTACAATTTTATATCTTCAAGTTTGAAGTCTATAATTTGGCAATATAAAATATAATTCTTATATGCAAATTAAACTTAAGAACAAACCTACAGAATCTTGTACGTAACCTAGGGAATTGAGAGTGTACCATTGCAAGCATTGGTTGATTTATATAGCAAACAAATATTTACTGTGTGTGATCACAAGTCTGATGTTGTGGTATTATGGTTTTATTCATGGTGCGTGAGATATGTACTGTATGTATGTATTGCGCTACAACCATCATTGTCTCTTGAGTCACTTGTCTCGTGATTATTGTAATGCTCTAAAATCACCCTTCACTAAACTCTCCCTGCTACAATTAATTCTACATACAGCAGGCAGACTCATATTGTATTCTAATCATTAGAACAATGGGGGACATTTATAAGGGGGTACAAGCTCTGAAATAATTATTCCTAGTGCACCATCATAAATAATGATTATCTCCCCCTAGGCACCACCTCCTTTGCAAGTGGGAGTGGAGAGGCCTGAAGAGGAGTAGCACCCGGAAGTGGAGAGGTTATAGTCTGTGCCTGTTCGGCAGGGTCCGTTGTAGAATTGTATACCAGTGCAGCCAGCCGCTTGTTTAACCATTTAAGGAATGCCAATTCTTGTGCCAATAAAACTGTCTTCAGTTCTCAACTACAGGAGTTCCTGTCCTGTCTACATCTGTCTACTATGCTATGCTAGACAAAGAAATCACACGGGTCGCAGTAGGCATTACTTCTTTCCTTAGCCTTCCCACCTAATGTACCCCTGCTATTTTTAATAATTTTTAAATAAAAAGTATTTTTTATCTAAGAAGAGGACGCTGGATTTTATTTTTTATTTTTATGCTACCACCCTACATATGCCCTGCAGTTTCCCAAGACTAACATTTTGCATAATCCAGAACTCCCAATACTATTTCTCATGCTCCACCTATTCCCTACAATGTGTATGTCAGACAATCTGGTTCTCTCCACATTTCCACAATTTCAAGCTTGACTGAAAAACATATACATTTTAGACAGGTATGTTGCTATCCCTAATTTAACTTCCTTAGTTTAGTCTCCTTCTTCCATTATCATTCAGAACCTGAGCCTTTCATGCAACACTAAGCCCTAAACTTCATTCCTGTGTTTACACAGATACTGGCTGGAGAATGGCTCGGGCAGATTCATGTGCTTTTACAAAAGCTGATTGGACTATTGTACAAAATAGTCCAATCTCCTATTGGATTCCAATATTTGCTATTATCTGCTTTTTAACACAGTGGCTTAGTGATTAGTATTACAGCCTTGCAGCACTAGGGACCTGGGTTCAAGTCCCATCCAGGTCAACATCTGAGTTTGTATGTTCTCTCCATGTTTGCCTGGGTTTCCTCCCACACTTCAAAACATTCTGATAGGTTGATTAGATTGTGAGCCCCATTGGGGACAGGGACCAATTTGGCAATCTCTATGCAGCGCTGCGTAATCTGTGTGTGCTTTACAAATAAAGGAATTATTATTTATTATTTATGATTATATTGCTGGTGTTCTGTAAATAAAGATTATTACTATTATAATTTTTTAAAGATATTTTCCAATTAAGTTTCCTTATTTGATTTCGTACTTTCTCATACAAGTACACCAAAAAAAAAGTTCTTAGAATAATTTAAGAACTTCTGCCAGAAGCAATTGTTGTCCACTGAGTTTTACAAGGCACTGTCTGTCAGGACATTTACTACAGTAATTAACAGTAAAGTGGCTTTAGAGAAATGTGACACATTTTGGGACAAGTAATGATGACTAATGGAATGCACAAAGCTGCTCGCTGTTCCATTTATCCTCTGTGTCTAGCCTTTCAATTCACCTGAAACTGCAGCTTCAATCTGTACCATCTTTGATCTTTTAACCTTTCCATTTCCGATAGGTTACGACTAATTCATGGGAACGGCTGCTGCCTGCAGGATGTACCTTTCTCTAACGTCCTATGGCTCCACATTGACAGACTGATAAGAATTCAGAATGAGACTGCACGAAGCTCTTTTCAGACAACAAAATTATTTATCTGAATTCCATCAGAAGAGGGCATCCGCAGTCAAACACAGAGCATAAGGCCTAATAGCATTTTAAAAACTGCTAGTCCCCATGCAAGGACCAATCACCCTTGCTGTAATAAAACATTTACTGTTGTCAGCAGACATAAGTCTTCTGCAGTGCCTTAGTTAAAACTGTGTGATTATATCCGATTTTTCCAACATAAAGCTGTTTAACTGCTGGCAGTACTGGTCAAATAATACATTCTTAGGCTACAACCACATGAACGAATGGGGGGGGCGCGTATATATGTCTGATGTATATACAGCGTATATATGTATCCCATACAATGCAATGGCCTCACGGCGCTGTACAGGAGCAGTACGGTGCCGTTCTGTAGCCTGTAGAAAGATATGACATGTCCTATCTTTTGACGTAATACAGCACCGGGCTCTATGTTAAAGGACACCTGTCATCAAATCTGTGTCACTTGTCCTGTCACTACTACCTGTTGGAGCAGCTCACAAGGATCCCATCCCAGCATTTATCTAGTCAATTCATATATTAATCATTGCAAAATCATCTTATCTTTATGTAAATGAGGCTGGTCACATGGTAAGAGGCAGTGATGTCACCCGTTTGGTGCCAAACTTAATTCTTTTAGTGTTTTGCTATTTTTAGTCAACCAGTTGTCAAATCTACTTTCTCATATTCTCATGGCCACCATCCTAGGGGGAAACTTTGAACTGCAGTCCTAGGCCGAGCCACTAGATGGGGCCCGAGCTGCAGTCAGACTCCCGACCTTCAATGGCAAATGATGCTGTGTGTGTCCTTAGTGTGACATAGGAACCGTTGTCGCCATCGTTGCTTAGGCAGCGGCACCTGGGCCATAGAGAGGAGCTAGGAGCAAAAAGAACCAGCTGCAGGCAGTGCAGGAAGGTGAGTATTATTATTTTTTATTCTATTGATTGTTCTGCATATATACACTGGTTATGTACGGTGGCTTTATACTATATACTGGGAGCATGTGTCCCCACTTATTATCTATTGTGGGGCATGGTCTTTGGCTACCTATATAATGGGGGTCATGTGCTGTGGCTAACTATCTACTGGGGGGTATGTGCCGTAGCTACCTATCTATTGGGAGGCATGTGTTGAGTTGCTTTTCAACTGTGCGGCATGTGCTGAGGCTAGCTATGTACTGGGGGCATGTGCTGTGGCTACTTATATAAGGGGAAGGCATATGCTGTGGCTACCAATTTACCGGGGGGCACATGCTGTGGCTACCTATGTACTAGGGACACATGTTGTGACTACCTATTAACTGGATGGCACCTGCTGTGGCTACCTATTTACTGGGGAGCACATTCTGTAGCTACCTAGTTACTGGGGGTTTATACTGTAGATATCTATTTACTTAGGGACACGTGCCGTGGCTACCCATCTACTGGGGGGCATGTGCTTTCACATATCACATGAGAATAGCAGTGGGAGGGCTGGTGATGTCACCGCCTCTCTTAGCATAGTGTAGGTGGAGCCAGTTCACTGAGGGGAATGCACAAATTACTTATTGTGGAGCCAAGAGGCGCTCAATAGATTGCCTCAACCTCTAGAGTATAGAGCTTTTATTTATTTCTACAAAATCCAGCACTTCTAAAAGAAAGAATAAGACGATTTCTGCTGATGGTGATGGAACGGGGAGGTGAGTTGAAGCAACTCCCATCAGGTAATCTGATGGTAGGTGTACTTTAAGTCACGGCATGCACCCTTTATGTACCTGTCAGCCTAAATGAAATAAAGAAACGTTTCCACAAAGAAGCCGGTGAATGCCGCGTTTTCTTACTACAATACTATGTGATACTTTAAGTCTCTTGTTCTCTGGTTCCACTATTAGTCACAGTCATGAAATGCCTGTTTGTCAAAGCCTCCAGGGAAATTGTACTCAGAAACTGATAGAAAAGTTATGTATTAATAAAAGACAAGGATAGCAGCATAATTTGAGCTAACTAGAAATTTTCAGTGAAATCCTTTGTCTTCTGATTTATCTTCCTTATACTGCTTTTAGTTCCTACCTACAGCATTCTCAATAACTTGGGATAAAAAAAATCCATCTGGTTGCTATGGGGCCCTATCCCACACATAAAAAGATAGGTTGCCCGTCTGCCCTGACACACAGAAACCCTACTGTGAATTTCTATTCCCAGTAAATACATATTCACAGCTTGAAAATTGAAATTAGCATATTAAAATCAAAGCAGCCTCCATGCATCGGCAAATCTGGTAGAGAATTGTGAAAGTGAATTTTCACAAATTCTAAAGTTGTTGTCTACCACCTTGACTTGTATAGCGTCTAGATTTATCCTAATAAATATCTATAGGTTTAAGACAGCACATCCAGAAGAATTGGGTAAATGGATTTCTTGAGCAGAATTCATCTCAATTATTTGAAAATTCCAACTACAAAATACTGAACCAAATTCATACATCTTCCAAATGACTCAGCCTTAAAGGGAACCTACCACCTATAAAGGTAGATAGGGTGGTAGGTGGACCTATAGGACGTGAGGATAGCCCTTTTAAGGGCTAATCCTCACATCCCTGCAATCTTTAGCAAACTTTTATTCAGTATATAAGTAAATTTCCATATGTGGCTACTGGAGCGTGGAGTAGCCGGAGCTGAGGCCACACGTGGCGGCTACTCCACGCCCCGGTAGCCTTTTTGTTCCGCCTACCAAAATTTTCGGCGCGAAGCTCGTCGTAGCTGCGCACCCTCGTCTGATGATCCTGCCTTCTGCACATGTGAAGTGGCTCTGGGTTAGGATCAATGGCCTGTTCTGAAGGAAGAATCATCGCACAAGGGCGCACAGCTATGGCGAGCTAGAATCCTCACATGTATCTACTGTATAGTTGTATGAAATGGAATATGGGACTCTCCCTATGAAAGTGTTACCGACATCACCTGTACAAAATGTAGCTTCATGATAAATGGTGTGACCATGGGTGAACTACCAAGTTGTGCTCCATACAATCATTCCCACCTTTCTCTGTTATGCTGAGTTCATAACAGTTTGGAGTGCTTCAATGTTTTACCTAGGACTAATGCAGGTTATGATCCTATGGTGGGGCACCAATACATTCAGCAAAAGAAATAAAGAAAAATGTGCCTTGATGGTGCCGCACTTCAAGAACAGAAATTTTTTATAATAAATGTTAACTTTTAACTAATACAACCCTGATTTTTTTATCCTGCATTTGGGGGGTTAATTTTTCTTATCTCCTTTTCTAGGTAGGCAGATTGAATTTAGCTCATGAATAGCTTAGGACTCATTAGCTTTTACTGGTATGTCTGGTAAGTAAGTGCATATCTTTAGGCAAAAACTACAATTTGTTCCACATGTACATGTTCCATAATTTCTTACATAACATTCATTGTGTACTTTTGTATGGTTTTGTACAAGTCTCATTTAGATAATTGGGACAACTGCTGAAATGTTTGCAACAAATGTGTCACATGGGACCTTATTCCAAGCACGTTCAAGGTGACTACAGACCATTGGCAATTATATTTCTTACAATAAAAGGTGATTTCTCACTGCATAATCTTTTGGTCTTATTTGCAGTAGAATTTTTGTTAATTTCAGAGAAGTGCAGCTTGAGCATTTTCTTCACAGAAGACTGAATACAATGTGCCTAGTAATTATATACCCTGTACACAGATACATATTCGTAATATTCTGATAAAAAAAATGATTCTTGCTTGATGATACAGCAAAAGTACAGATAAGAAGCTCAGTGGAGATTGTATAAGAGGTTTACCAAAAGCTTTTGTGTTAGAGAGATGTGCATTATCCACTTCTACTAATCATAATGTGAATTGGGATCCTTTTTATCCAACAATTCTCAAAGAATTCACAACTAGAAATCAAAAGTCTGGAAATTCTCTAATTCACTGTTATTTACAAAAATGCAGCATTTCAGAGATGTAAGTCCAACCTGTTTCTATCAGTCTTGCTGTATAAAAATTCAGCCGCTCCTAGACACGACCCAGTAACTTCTGACTTAAGGATGGGTGCCATCTTGGATGAGATTGTGGAGCTGCATGGAGCTCACAAACTCTCACTGATTCACATCCTGACAGCACATGGTGAGAAGAGAGAGGCTGCAAACTACAAGCTAAAAGGTGATAAGTGATTCGGGCAGGCACATATCTGTGAGATGTAGCAGAGCTCACAGTGTAACAGTGTAATGTAATCAGCCTCTGTGTGATTATCTCATGCATCTCTGATCTGTCTCATCTCTCTTTCTATGTGTCAGAGTCTTAGTACAATGTCAGAAGCCAGATGAAAGTACATATACACATTGTACCCTGATAATCTAACCACATTGTCACCCCACAGAACCAGATGAATAATAATGTGTCTGCTTAGAGGCCCCGCCCACACCTTGGGATTTTGCAATGAGCAGCCAAGGGAGAGATAGAAGCTAAAACAGCAATAAAACTGAGTAAAGTAAAAAGATGTGTTAACATCAGTAGGGGATAGAAATGTGAGAATTTTTTTTTCGGGGGAAAACTCCTTAAAGGAAGTTACTTGATTTCCAATAGAATAGGTAGACTTAAAGCGCTATTACGAATGTTCAAAAGCTCCATGGAAACTGATCCCAAATTATTATTTTATAAATTCCCCTTGTGAGGTGGCAAGCTTATCATCCAACCAGCAACTTTACTGTCACGGGTGCTCCCGGGATCCCTGTCTCGGATCGCGGTAGCACCTGTGCCGCCTTAGAGTCTGGTGGCCGGCTTCTCTCACCTCCCCCGATTCCAGCGGCGTCCTCCACAGCTCCCGCGGCTCCGCGAGTACGTCCCCGTCGTTGCAAAGATTTAAAGGGCCAGCGCGCCAATAATTGCCGCTGCTCTGTTTTAAATTCCAGCCCCTTCCTTTTGTTCTTGCCGGATCTTCAAACTTCCCTGAAGAGAAAGCTCCTGTTATTCCTGCGTTCCTGTGATTCCTGTGTTCCTGTGATTCTTGCGTTCCTGTGATTCCTGCGTCCCTGTGTGCCAGTCCGTTCCTGCGTTCCTGTGTGCCAGCCCATCCCTGTGGTCCTGCTTTTCTGTGTGCCAGCTCCTGCGATTCCTGACTTGAGTCCTGTGTGTCTTCCTGGGCTATTCTCCTGCCGTCCCTCTGGGTACAGACTGTCTCCTGTGTTACTACCTTGGCAGCCACCGCGGGCTAGTCGCACCTGTGGAACGACCTGGTGGTTACTCGCCGCAGCTAGTCCATCCCGCTTTGCGGCGGGCTCTGGTGAACACCGGGTTCCACTTAGACTCCAGTCCCAGGTCGGCTAGTACCACCTCCCGCGGTGGTCCAGGGGGTCCACAGACTCCCAGTCGTGACATTTACATTGTAATAATAACAGTTCACCTGATTGGTCACACACTTGTAGCTTCCTTCTCAGGTAGATATTTACCAGCTTCATTACCATTTCCAGACACTTGAAGTCTCCCTAGGTTCGATGCAGGGGGGTGTTGATTTCACAACATTACATTTGCACTGCATTAGCGGGGGTGTTGCATGTGTGTGTATATGTATATATGCATGCCTGGTAAAGGAATATGCACTGTTGCATCTACAATCACATTTTGCATAGCTACTGCCTGTGACTGATGGAATGTCATAGACTAGGTTTTGAGTAAAAAATATTCATCCCGTTCTTCCAAAAATACACTTACTAACCACCATTTATACCACAATTGTCTGCTAGGCTGCTGTGTAAGTAAGCAGCCATTCACAGCTCAGCTTCTATTTTGATACTGATCATTAATATGAGCTCTTAACTTTGAATGGTTACTACAGGCATTGATTGTAAGATGGTGTAATAGATAGATAGATAGATAGATAGGCATATACATAGACAAACAGATTAGTTTGGGTGGCTCTGTAGATAAAATCATTAGGGGCATTTTATGAATTAGGATGGTGTTCTATGTAAATGAATAATAATGAGATGGCACAAAATATTAATGAGGTTACATTCACATGCTGCATTTGTATTGTGATTTGCATGCATTTCAAAAACATTAGTCAAAGCGTATATGCAAATGTGCATATGTGTTTTGTAAGTCGCAAAATGTGTTTTGCATTATTAATCATTATTGGCAATGTTAAAAGGCAAAACGCATGGCTTCAACAGTGATATGTCATGGCTGGGAAAAGTTGAGATGAAGTCCTCCTGACGGAGCAAATTGACACCTGTAAGTCAATGTAACTTCTGCCTGTGTCACTGACTAACCTTCCGAGCCTGCTTTTTGAGATGGTGGCTTAAAACTCTTTGGGAATGTTATTAATTGTTAGTAATGTTGCCAGTATATATCAGGTAGTAAATGCTTTCCAAAGATTTCCCTGTAAATTCAGTGGGGGGCGAATATAGCAGGGGATCAGGAGCAGGCTGCTTTAACTATGTAAAATCTGATAACAATAGTAGTCTTCATCCGCCACAGAGTGCCAGCAATTAAATTCATTGCCAAACTGTCCCTTTAATTTTAGTTTAATTTTTGAAATATGAACATATGAGTCATAAAAAGAAGCATGTTATTATTTCTCAGACTGACAATGGGTTTCTGAAGCAATAGTTTTAAATAAATAATTCTGCAGAACAGACTTAACAAAAAGCCATTTTTTGACTAGTAGATAAATATAGCTTCTTGTGAGCACAGATAAATGTACAAGATAATGTTTGATAAATGACCTGCAATGCATTTCATTTTCACAAAACTGGTTCCATTGTGTGGTGTACTTCTAACTGAGAAATCCATTAAAATGCCTTGAATACTGCACAGGTTAATGAATCAAATACACAGCGTGATGTGATAGGATCTAAAGCAACAATGATATACAGTCTATACTGTTTTAGTGTAGCTGTCAAAAAAAAAATTAACATCATGAAACAAAACTACACTTACAGGAAGAAAGAAGCTCTAATATACAAAGAGCCTAAGTGTGAATGGACAAAAGGATCACCTAGAAGGGCAAATAGAATGTAAATCCCATCTCAGCAGAATAAAGGCACAGTCAAATGATAATCTATAAAACACTGCAGAAGCTTTTTCCACAAGAAAAAAAAAATCAATCAGTAGAGATGAATACATCGAACAATATACAGAAATTAGTAAACACTTCATAGTGTTCAAGCAAGAGACAGAGATGGATAAAACAATTACAATTTATTTTCAAGTGTTTAGAAAGCTCACCAATGCTTTACTGAAAAGTATTTAAAAAAAGATTGCTGCATACATTTGTAATACAGAGTGTAATCTGGAATATTGAGCGCTATCTTTATAATAACAAAATGTACGCCATCAATGCTAAGATCTGGAGCCAAATGAAAAAATGTTATACATTTATTGAAAAATGATATGAAGGATAAAAATCTCTAGATAAAGGGTTATCAATGTGGTGCTATTGGGCAGCTATGACTGATTTCAAAAGCTCTACCAAATTGCTTTATAACTTGTTATTATTATTAACCCTTTCCCACTAATGGACTTTGCTCCCCACCTTCCAAATTTCATAACTTTAAAATTTTGCAGTCCATGGGGCTGTCTGAGGGCTTACTTTCTACGTAACAAATTGTTCTTCCTAGTGGTGGCATTTTATATTCCATGTCATGCAATGGAAAGCTGGACAAAAAGCTGAAAAAAAACATGTTTGCCATTTTCTTATTCATATATCTATATTTCATGGTGAAAGGAAAATAGCCACACAGATTAATAAAATAATGTGGCATACTTAAATAATTAATATGACATTAAGCACCTTATGTATGAATACTTGGAATGTTGACATATTTTTCCATCTGAATCTGTTGGCATAAATACTTTCAGCAAGGAGGATGAGATTCTAATAAACCTTATCTATATATCATAGACAGCAGCAGATTAAGACTGCCCTGGGCTGTATAACTATTATAGCCTCTACAATCACTTCCTACATATAGTACTTCAAGCTTCTTGGGGAATGGAGGATATCTCCCTTCTGCCTGCTTTTAACCCGTGGTTTAAGGACCTTAGGAGAACTTTTAAAGAATCCTGAAATGACTGTCATGTACATGTGTATTTAGAGCAGGAACATACATACAAGGATTTCATTGGTGAAGGTCCTTCTCAGTATAAAATTTGGTGGGTGGTTTGGGTGGCCATGGACCCCCTAGAAGTCGTGAGCCTCGGGCTACTGCCCAAACCCCCTATATTATAATCCACCACTGATCATAGATAACAGATGTACATGGTAACTGATCATAGAATTTGAGGCAAATTCTGCATGAGAATTTTTCATCACATGTGGGTAAACACCTGTACAAATAGGTTCCAATGTTGTTTTGCCTGTGTTCTTTACGCAGTCATGGAAGCTAGTTACTATTTACTAAATGATTTGTTTTATAGTTATAGAAATCAACTATGTTCCATGTGTCCTATTTTCATGTTAATCCTAAAACCCATGGAGAGATTTTTCTCCTATCATATCAGTGGTTAATTCCCTAAATGAAAACATAGGAGCTTGGTTGCATAGTCTCCTCAAACCCCAGGTTATATTAGAGACAGTGGGATGGGTCTCAATGGGGCACATTTACTTACGTGGTCCTATCGCGATCCCCGCTGTGTGTTGTCTGACGATAATTCTTTCTGACACGATTCACAGAGCTCGTGCGCCGGATATCCTCCATCCTCCCCATGTATTTGAGTGCATGTCTTGCGACACAATTTTTAAGTTAAATCCCGCGGCTTGTCCGGAACGTCCAACGCCCCGCCCCGATTTGTGTCGCATGACAGCCCGCACGATTGCGTCAAAATCCGATCGTGTGCAACACAACTGTCTGCTAAATACCTGTCCCAGGGGCCGCGATCCCCGAAAACATCAGAAAACCCGACAGAAATGCGATCCGTGGACCCTTAGTAAATACGCCCCAATGTATTGAAAAAAATTCAGTGGTAAGCTCTGCACCAAAGGGTAACATGAAATGTTTTGTCGCTATATACTTGTATCCCGCTTGACAAACCCGTAAATGCAGTTGCTCACCATCTTGTAAAACAGTAATTTTTCTAATGTTTTAAAAGAGTATATACTTAAGGTCTTGACTTTTTCTGCCACCCTTGCTAATTTGATGGTGGGAGGAAACCTACATTAAATTGCTAATTAATGAGATATCAGACTTTGTGAGATATATCTACAAAAATGATCATAATTTACATTTCACATACAAAATCGCAGACCAAGAAGAATTATTTTTTGCATATAATGCTGAATGTGTGATTACTGCTCTGTACTGTAGAAGTATTGCACGCAACACTAGATGCCACTGCCACTCATCTTATTTATACCATATGTTATTTCCCTTTAGGAGATTACGTTACAGCCAAACACACATCTATTTTTATGATTCAGAAGCTAGCGTTATTGATGAAAGACTTAAAGCACCTTAAGTCACCTTTAATATCTGCCGTTGTTAAAAACGAATGCAGTTTTACACAAGGTTGCCTTTTTGTTGATAAATAAATACTCTTCCTACCATATTCTCTCCAAATTTACACACATCCTTTTGTAAAAAAAAAATTGTATGGTCAAATATAAAAGGAAACGGTTAGATTTATTTGTAAAATATTTGTAAAAACACACTACATCTTTTTCCATTCCAATAACATATCCTTTCAAAACATACATTTCATTGCAATAGGCAGGATGTACACAAATAATTAAAATTAGCCTTTATTAATGTAATCTAAAAAGGTTAATGGCTTAACCCATAGAAAATGGTATATCCAAGTGATTAATCTCTAGCAAATTCACATAGGAGCCACAGAGATTATAACATTGAGATTATTACGTTGAAATGTTATAGCATTATAGCATAGGGCAGGAACAAAGGTTACACAAAGGCAACTAATTTTTGGGCCTGGGGGGAGTGTGGAGTCATTAATTGTGATCGATAGGTGTTGGAAAGAGGGAAAAATTGTGTTCCGTTTGGTCATGTTAAAGGAAATCTGCCATCAAAATGAAGCATTTTAAACCAGAGACACTTACTCATAGATCCAGACACTGTGACTGTGGTAATCTTATATTTGTTATCTATGGCCTCCTTCCTTCAAATGTCAACTTTTTAAATTATTCTAATGAGCCTGAGGGGCTACACTAGCCCCTCTGTGATCTAGCTTTACAGACTGTTACAGATTGTTAATTTTAGAATGAAGGTGGCCTTGGATAACGAATGTTACACAGTCACAGTGCCTGGATAAAGGAATCTCTGGTTTATCATGCTTGATTTTGATGGTAGATTTCAATTTAAGGTTTAAAAACTGTAGATTTTGATGGAGGATTTGGCTGATTTATATATGTCATATATCTTTCCAACTATGGTGTTGGTATCTCTCACGTGTATACTCACACTTGAGTTAATGATATATCTTGCACCACCAGGAATGATTAAATAAGTCACTGATGTTCTTGGGTTCGACAAAGAGAGCAGAAATTCCCTCTAACAACCTGCTAAGGAGGACAAAATGTACAAAAGATCATTAGTGAAACTACTGAAAAATGACCAGTGTTTTGTTCCAAACTACTAGATATTTTTGAGTGAATAATAGTTTTTCAATTTTGTTTTGCATTTCAAAGGCTTCTTTTGTCTTAAATAAGAATAAAATATCAGACTTTAAGTAATATGTTATCAAAAGCAATAAGTGCTCAGTACTGTTGATGAGAAGGGGATGGATGATGCAAGAAGCTTCTAACCCTTAGTGGGGAAGGGAGTGCTCACCAGGTGGCTTGCTCAACTTTCCAGCGATGTACAGCACTTATAAATTGTACAGAAACCATCAGGGCCCCACCTACAATCCATTGAACTGATGCCACTGTCATGGGTGTCCCGGCGATCCATGTCACAGATCGCGGGCACACCCGTGCCCCTCTCCATGGCGCTGCCCCGGCCCCCATTCCAAACTTACCTCTCCACGATCCTGCTCTTTTCCCGGCTACACTGCGCGCCGGTACTCCAAAATTTAAAGGGCGAGCGCACCAATGATTGGTGCTGGCCACTTCTGGGGTTGCTATATATTCCGGCGGTTCCCATCACTCCCCGCCGGATCTTCAAGCCATTTCCTGAAGTGAAAACTCCTCTGTGTTCCTGCGTTCCCATACCTGCTTCTGTGTTCCTGTATTCCGTTCCTGCATTCGTGTTCCCATGTTCCAGTCCATTCCTGTGTTCCTGTTCCCGTGCTCCTGTTCCTTGTTGCTGTGTTTCCATTCCCATCTGCCTGGACCTCCCGTGTTGACCTCGGATTGGACTTTGACCTTGCATCTCTACCGCCTGCCCTGACCCTGTGCCTAAATATGGCTGCCACCACGGGCTAGTCGCACCTGTGGAACGACCTGGTGGCACCCCGCCGCAGCAAGCCCACCCTGCTTTGTGGCAGGCTCGGGTGAAGACCAAGTGCCACTTAGATTCCGGTCCAAGGTGTCGGCTGGTACCACCTCCTGCAGTGGTCCAGAGGGTCCACTGATCCTGAATCCTGACAGCAAGCAACTATTTTGTCAATAATATGAAATGCAAATCACGAACTAGAAAACAAAATTTCCTTTAAGCTTGGCAAATCTCACTTTCATGGTAAAGAAAGTATTAAAGGGGTATTCCGCAAATATGAACTTCTGATGAAACCCATAATGCCATAAATAAATGAGTATGACAAAACTTTATGCCATTAATCACAATCGCTTAAGTAGTTTGCTTTTCTAATTCACAAAATTATTTGGGCTTTCTAAAGTAAATGGAGTTCTCAAAGTGGCCACCGCAGGATACTACAACTCCCATGATCCCTCAGTTCTCAGTAACAGTGCCTCCCTCTCATGCTTTGTTCCCATTGATGATCTAACAGACTGTCATACCATATTAATGATGCATGTGTAACTGCCATCACTGCACATTGCCTCACTGAAATTGGTCTCACCAAAACACTAGCCATACTGTACACCCTGCAAGCAACCAACAACAGGCAACCATAGTGATGATCACATGACCTGCTCAGACAGGTGCAGGACATGTGATGTGGACATGTGGCCAGTGGCCATCTTCTGTCCTGTGTCTCCTTCACAGAGATAAAATCAATGGACTGATTAACCGGCCAGTAGTATTTTAATTCTTCATTACATTGTATGTCCACAACATTTTTCCACTAAGGGGAGCAACATTTCAAATAACAGCTAATTGCATATTAGCTAATATTTTAATGACCCATTTGAATA
>WNYA01003915.1:0-21716 GCA_019512145.1 Engystomops pustulosus | reverse complement strand
GGACATGGGGGGCAGCAGACCCCTCTCTATCCCCCATTCTCCAGGACGTGGGGGGCAGCAGACCCCTCTCTATCCCCCATTCTCCAGGACATGGGGGGCAGCAGACCCCTCTCTATCCCCCATTCTCCAGGACATGGGGGGCAGCAGACCCCTCTCTATCCCCCATTCTCCAGGATGTGGGACCCCTCTGGGTGATGAGCTACAGTGACTTCTCAGGAAATGGGGGGGTGGCAGGAAGAATTGGGCAGTTCATTATTCCTGTGATTAGGCTGATGGGGGGTTCTTACATTTCGGCTTCTCGCCTTATCTCAGATCGGTCGCTGTTTGATCTCGCTCGGCTGCCGCTGCACAATGCCGCTCAGAGCACGTCAGGCCTCGGGGCCAGCTCAGGCGAGGGCCATAAAATGAGTCAGTGGAAGTCGTGGAGGGAGGGGGGTCATTAAGATGTTTATCACGGCAATTATTTCATTACCCCCCAGCCCCAGCATTTAGAGGACACCTTCATACTGCATGCTACCTGTACTACATACTAATCTATGATTAGGGGAGACATTTGTCACTCATGATTCCGCTTTATCTGCTGTTTTACGTGTTTGTTGCTCTATAATGTTCTATGGGGGTTTTTTTTTTCTATCCTGTACCGCGGTAATAACCTGGGACTCTGTATACTAATGATATTTGTACAAGCCGGGTATAACCTGGAATCTCCTGTATATAATATATGTACAGCCTATTCAACATGGAGATCTCTCTGTTAAATGATATATGGGTAGCACGAGCGTTATAACTGGGGAATCTCTGTAATAAGTATTATGTACACGTATAAACCTGGGATCTCCTGTAATGAATATTCAAGCATATCCGATTATATCCGCTTACACCGTTATAATAACTGGGGATTCCCTGTATATAATTATATGTCAGTCGGTATAAGCCTGGGGATCCCTGTATAAGTATGATATGTACAGCCGGTATATAACCTGGGGATCTCCTGTATATAATGATATATGCTTACACATCCGGTATAACCTGGGATCTCCTGTATTATAATGTATTATGTACAGAAACCGGATATACCGGGGGATCTCCTGTATATTAATGATTATATGTACAGACCGGTATAAACCTGGGGATCTCCTGTTATATGATGATATGTACATCCGGTCTAACCTGGGGATCTCCTGTATATAATTGGGATAAACTATATGTACGCCGGTATAACCTGGGGAATTCCTGTATATAATATAATATGTACAGCCGGTACTAACATGGGGATTCATGATATAATGATATATGGTACAGCCGAGTTATAAACCTGGGGCATCTTCCTGTATATAATATATATGTTACAAGCCGTATCAACACTGGGATCTCCTGGTATATAATGATATATGTACAGCGTGTATAACCTGGGACTCGCTGTATATAATGATATATGTACAGCCTAATAGACTGGGGATCGCCGTATATAATGATATATAGCCAGCCGGGTATAACCTGGGGAGTATCCTGTATATAAAAAGTATTGGTACAGCCGTGTATAACCTGGGGATCTCCTGAATAATGATATATGTACACCAGAGTATAACCTGGGGTCTCCTGTATATAAATGATAATGGTTACAGCCGTATAACCTGGGGATCTCCTTATATAAATATATATGACATACACACCGATCCTTATGAGTTTTAATTATAACCTGGGGATCTCCTGTATCTAATGGATATATGTACACCGGTATAACCCTGGGGTTCTCCTGTATATAATGTATATTGGTACGACGTGTAAATATAACCACTGGGGATCTCCTGCTTTATAATGATATATGTACAGCCGGTTATAACATGGGGTATCCTGTTTGATAATGATATATGTCAACAGAAGGGGATAACCTGGGGAATCTCCTATGTATGAGCCGGTAGAATGGGATTCGATAATGTATAGTGGGTACAGCCGGTATACCCTGGGGATCTCAGTATATAGTGATATCATGTAAGCTGGATAAACCTGGGCGAGCTCCTGTTCATAGTGAGTAAGTAGGTACTAGCTGTTACGGTATACCTGGGGTATCCCATATATAATGATATATGTTTACAGCCGGTAATAACCTGGGATCCCGTGTATTACATGATATATGTACACTGTATAACCTGGGGCTCTCCTGATAATAATGATATATGGTAAACAGCCGGTATAACCTGGTGGATCTCTCCTGTAATTAATGAATATGTACAGCGGAATAACTGGGATCTCCTGTATATAATGATATATTGTAACAGCCGGTATACCGACCTGTGGATCTACTGTATATAATGATATATGTACAGCCGGTATACACCGGGGATCTCCTGTATATAATGAGATACTACGCTCCGGATATACCTGGGCCTCCTGTAATCATAATGATATATGTACAGCGTATAAAACTGGGGATCTCCTGTACTATAATGAATATTACGTGGTATAACCTGGGGGATCTCCTGTATAGTATGATATATGTACACGCCGGATAAACACTGGGGATTCTACTGTATATAAGACTATACTGTATCAAGCTGGTATACCGTGGGATCTCCCGATACTAATGATATATGTACAGCCGTATAACTGGGGAACCTCCTTAATGATATAGTACGAGTATATGATCTGATATACTTATTACAAGCGTGGATAACCTGGGGATCCTCCTGTATATAATGATTGTATAGCCGGTATGACCTGGGGATCTCCTGTATATAATGATATTTTACAGCCGGTATAACCCTGGGGATCTCCTGGTATATGTTGATATAGGTACACTGCGTATAACCTGGTGGATCTCCTGTATATAGTGAAATATATGTACAGAGCCGGTATAACTGGGGATCTCCTGTATCTAATGATATATGTACAGCCGGTATAACCTGGGGATTCCCTGTTATATAAATGATATAGTACAGCGGTTATACACCTGGTGATCCCCATTGTATATACGAGCTAAACTTGCCATAATGATATATGCACGGTAGAACCTGGGGGATCTCCGTATATAATGATATATGTCAGCCGATATACCTGGGATCTCACGTGTATATAATGATATGTACACTGGTATAAACCTGGGGATCTCCGGATATTAGTGATATTATGTTCAAGCTGGTTATAAACCTGGGGAATCCCTGTATATATGATATATGTACAGCGGCTGTATTTACAAACCTGGGATCCCTGTATATAATGATATAATGTACAGCCGGGTATAACTTTGGGACTCCTGTATATATATATATGTACAGCTTGGTATAACCGGGGATCTCTGATAAGTGATAGTATGTACGCTGGCATAACCTGGGGATTCTCCGAGTAACTATATATCGATAACCTGGGATCTCTATAGATATCAGTCACCGGTTGAAACACCTGGGGATGCCTTTATCTAGATGATAGATGTACAATCGTATAACCTGGTATCTCCTGATATAGTGATATGTGTAAGCCGGTATACTGGGTTGATCTCCTGTATTATATATGATATGTACAGCCGTATAACCTGGGTACTCCTGTTATCATATGATATATGTGCAGCCGTATAACCTGGGGATCTCCTGGTATAATTGGTGAGTATGTACAGCCGTAAACCTGGGGTATCTCCGTTAGATGATATATGTACAGCCGAGTATAAACCGGGGGATCTCCTGTATAGAATGATAATGTACAAGCCGTGATAACCTGGGATCTCCTTGTATAAATGATATATGTACAGCTGGTATAACCTGGGGATCTCCTGTATAGTAATGATATCTTGTACAGGGTATACCGTGATCGCCTGATTTGGTAATCTATAACCTGGGGATCGTCCTTATAATGATATATGTACCAGCCGTATAACCTGGGGATCGCCTGTATATAATGTATATATGTACAGCCGGGTATAACCTGGGGATGCCCTGTCATGCTAATGTATATGTACAGAACTACAGCCGAGTATAACCGGGGATCTCCTGTATATAATGAATATGTACTGAAGGGCTCCTGTATTGATGTAATAAACCGGTGATCTCCTGTATATAATGATATATGTACAGCCGGTATAACCTGGGGATCTCCTGTATATAATGATATGATTACAGGTGATATAATTTGTATACATATGATATTGTATAGATGATATTTGTATATACATATTGTATATGTTTCCCTGTAAAGTGTTATAATTTTCGGCGTTCTGGAGCCTGGGAGGAGTTAATGATTAGTAATGAGTAAGGTAATGTGCGTGTACAGTGTCTCTATCATATCTGAGACTCCGGGGGCTCGCGCTCATTACAGATAATGTCTGATCGCTCTCTGATAGTGGAAGGTTTCGCTCTGTTCTTTATAGAGTCATTATAAGAAATGTCAGATCTGTGCTTAATCTGGAGATCAGCGCTGGTGTAATAATGAGAGTGCGCTCAGCCGTGTCCCCTCCTCCACACTCCCTACTTATTCCGGGCAACTGTAGGGATTAATGTGGCCAAGGAGTGATGACATGTGCCTGTGCGGCAAGAGGGCCCTGAGAAACCCACCTGGGACAGGGGCCCTCGCCGCCCAACCATGGACAGGCCCCGCAGCCATGGACAGGGCCCGCGCACCTCGGGGGGCCCCAGCCACCAACCTCGGGACAGGGTCCCAGCCGATACCACTCGGGACAAAATTAAGATACGAGAGATAGAATCTTTGTGATTAGTATGATATACGAGGCATATTGGTTTATCAGGTGTATTCTGTGATAGATGGATATCCTAAGGATAGATCTGGACATATGCTAATGATAGACTTGATATACTAGAGGATAGATCTTGTGAGATGATACTAGATAGATCTGAGGATAGAGATCAGGTATAGATTGGATTAGATAGATGATACTAGAAGAGTGAAAGAGTACGAGTGTGTGATTATATAGGTACAGAGGATAGCTAATGATACTAAGAGTAGTTGTAATCGATTCTGGGAATTTTGTATAGAGATCGAGATGACTGTACTTAGTAGTGATACTAAGATAATTGGGATATATAGTATGATACTAGAGGATAGATGCTGTGTGATTAGTACTCGAGTTATCTGTGTGATAGATGATAGATGAAATTCTGTGATTTATAGATGTACTAGAGGATAGTCTGTGATTATATAGATGATACTAGCGGATAGATCGGGATTATTAGATTGATACTAAGGATATCTGTGATATATTAGATGATACTAAGGATTAGATCTGTGATTAGATAGATGATACTAGAGGATAGTATCTGTGATTATAAGATGATACATAGAGGCTTATATATGATCTATAGGATTAGATGATTAGATGGCAGAGATATGATCTGTGATTTAGATGTATACAGAGGATAGACTGGATTATATATATGATACTGAGGATAGATCTGTGATTTAAGATATATAGAGGAATAGATCTTGATTAGATAGAGGATATCTACTTAGTAAGGTAGATACTGTAGATTAATTTGATGATTATAGCTAGATATGGATAATCTAGAGGATAGATCTGTATTAGTATGATGAACTAGTGATAGATCTGTGATTATATAGATGATACTAGAGAGCTAGATCTGTGATATTCGATGATATACAGATGATAGATCGGTGGATTATAAGATAGACTATAAGAGATAGATTATGTGTATTAGATGAACTCAGAGGAGTAGATCGTATTAGATATGATACTAGAGGGATAGATCGTGTTATATGATATATAAGAGGATATCTTGTATAGATCTGTTTAGGATAGTCTTTTATATAGATGATACTAGAGGAATTATCTGTGATTATATAGATGATCTAGAGGATAGATCTGTTTATGATACTAGATGATATCGTGTAGATACATAGGATAAACTTGCTTATGGTTGATAATACATTATATAGATGATACTAAGGATAGATCTATGTGATTATATAGATGATACTAGAGGATCAGATCTGGGATTAGTAGATGTACAGAGGATAGATCGTGATTATATAGATGATACTGAGGTTAGATCTGTGATTATATAGATGATACTAGAGAGATAAGATGTCTGTGGATAGATTTGGATGATTAATGACTAGGGAGATAGCTCTGTGATTATGAGGATACAGAGGATAGATCTTGATTATAGATTACTAGAGGATCGGATCTGTGATTTATAGATTGATACTAGAGAGATGATCTGGTTGATTAGAGATACTAGAGATGACTAGATGATGAATAGATGTAGCGTAGTAATAGATCTGTAAATACTAGAAGGATAGTCTGTGATATATAGATGATACTAAGGATAATCGTGATTAGTATAGTAACTAGAGGTAGATCGTGATTATATAGATATAGAGGATAGACGGACATGATGATACGAGAATCTGTGATTAATATGAGCTACTAGAGGATAGAATCTCGTGTGATTATATAGATGATTACTAGCGGATAGTTCTGTGATTAATATAGATGATAATTAGACTAGATCTGTGATTATATAATAACTAGAGTATAATGTGAATCTGTGATCATAGGAATTATTGGTATAGATACTAATCGAGTGATTAATATAATCCATGTGATAAGTATATAGATGGAGATATAGGATATAGATCTGTGATTATATAGAGATACTAGAGGATAGATCTGTGATTATATTGATATAGAGAAGACGGAATAGATAATACTAGAGGATGTCTGTGATTAAGATCTAGAGGATGTCTGATTATAGATGATACTAGGGATAGTCTGTAATAAGATATACTAGGAATTGTTATATGATATACATAGTAGCGAATATAGATGTCTAGGATAGATTTGATTATAGATGATACTAGAGATAGAATCTGTGATTTAGATGATACTAGAGGATAGATCCTTTTATTAGATTGATACTAGAGGATAGATACTGGTGTTAATTGATGATAGATGTATACTGTTAAATATGTACGAGGATAGATTGAATTACCAATTTAGGATAATTTATATATTGATGATACTAGAGGATAGATCTGATGTAAGATGATACTTAAGGATAGATCTTGATTAGATGATACAGAGGATAGATCTGTGATTAGTTAGAATGAGCTAGATGATAGATCTGTGATTACATAGATATCCTACTGGATAGATCTTTGATTAGCTTAGATGATCTAGAGGATAGATCGTGATTAGATTGATATTAGAGGATAGATCTTGATTTATGGATACTAGAGGATTGATCTGTGTTATAGATGATAAAGAGATCTGGGATTAGCAGGTACTGAGTTCTGTGATCTAGTAAGTGATACTAGAGGAGAGTTCTGTGATTATATAGATGATATAGTACAGATGATAGATCTGTATTCATAGATGTTATGAGGCTAACTGAGAATAGATACGAGGTTGATTGGATTAATGATACAGAGTAGCATATGGGTTAGATGATAGAGTTTCATTTGAGATTATAGATGATACCTAGAGGATAGATCTGTGATTATATGATGATTACTAGAGGATAGATCTGTGATTATATAGATGATACTAGAGATAGATTGGATTAGATGATACTAGAGGATAGATCTGTGATTATATAGATGATACTAGAGGATAGATCTGTGATTATATAGATGATACTAGAGGATAGATCTGTGATTAGATAGATGATACTAGAGGATAGATCTGTGATTATATAGATGATACTAGAGGATAGATTCTGTTGATTATATAGATGATACTAGAGGATAGATCTGTGATTAGATGGATAGAGGATAGATGTGATTAGCTAGATGATAATAGAGGATAGTCGTGATGAGATAGCTGAGTACTAGAGGATAGATCTGTGATTATATAGAGGATACTAGAGGATAAGATACATCTGTGATTAGATAGATGATACTTAGAGGATAGACTGTGATAGATGAGTACTTAGAGGATAGATCGGTGATTAATAGATATTACTAGAGAGGATAGATCTGCTGATATAAGAGTAGGAATATATGTTGAGTATCCTTGATTAGATGATAAAGAGGATAGATCTGTGATTATATAGATGATACTAGAGGATAGATCTGTGATGATGATAAAGAGGATAGATCTTGTGAATTATATAGATGATACTAGAGGCTAGATTGTGATGAGATGATTACTAGAGGACAGATCATGTGATTAGAGCTACTAGAGGATTAGATTGGATTATATAGTGATACTTAGAGGAGAGTCTGGATTAGATAATACTAGAGGATAGATCTGTGATTCGATAATACTAGAGATGATCTGTGATTATATAGATGATTACTATAGGAGTACGTGTGATCTGTTGATTATATATGGATGATCACTAGAGGATAGATCTGTGATAGATAAATGAACAGAGGGATCGATCTGTTGATTATAAGATGCTACTAGAGGATAGATCTGTGATTTATAGATGCTACTAGAGGATAGATAGATCTCGTGATTATATAGATGATACTAGAGGATAGATCTGTGATTATTAGCTGAACTAGAGGATAGATCTGTGATTATATAGATGATACTAGAGGATAGATCTGTGATTATATAGATGATACTAGAGGATAGATCTGTGATTATATAGATGATTACTAGAGGATAGATCTGTGATATATAGATGTAATAGAGGATAGATATGTGATTTATATAGATGATACTAGAGGATAGATCTGTGATTATATAGATGATACTAGAGGATAGATCTGGATTGATGATACTAAGGATCGATCTGTGATTTGTTGATAACTAGAGGATAGATCTTTGATTATAGATGATACTAGAGGTAGATCTGGATTATGATAGATGATACTAGAGATAGATCTTGGGTGATTAGATAGATGATACTAGGGATAGATTCGTGATTATATAGAATGATCTAAAGAGGATATAGAATCGTGATTATAGATGATACTAGAGGATAGATCTGTGATTATATAGATGATACTAGAGGATAGATCTGTGATTAGATGATACTAGAGGATAGATCTGTGATTATATAGAGAACTAGAGGATAGATCTGTGATTATATAGATGATACTAGAGGATAGATCTGTGATATATAGATGATACTAGAGGATAGATTATGTGATTGAGATGATATTAGCGGATGATCTGTGATTACATAGATGATACTAGAGGATAGTTCTGTGTTATATACTGAGACTAGAGGATAGATCTGTGATTATATAGATGATATAGGGATAGATCTGTGATTCGATGTAGATGATACAGAGGATAGATCTGTGATTAGAGATACTAGAGGATAGATCTGTGATTAGATTGATACTAGAGGATAGATCTGTGATTATATAGATGATACTAGAGGATAGATCTGGGATTAGATAGATGATAATAGAGGATAGATCTGTGATTAGGACGATACTAGAGGATAGATCTGTGATTATATAGATGATACTAGAGGATAGATCTGTGATTATATAGATGATACTAGAGGATAGATCTGTGATTATATAGATGATACTAGAGGATAGATCTGTGATGATGATACTAGAGGATAGAGTCTGTGATTAGATGATACTAGAGGATAGATCTGTGATTAGATGATACTAGAGGATAGATCTGTGATTATATAGATGATACTAGAGGATAGATCTGTGATTAGTAGATGTGATACGAGCGGATAGATCTGTGATTATATAGATGATACTAGAGGATAGATCTGTGATTATATAGATGATACTAGAGGATAGATCTGTGATTATTATAAGATTTATCCTAGAGGATAATGTGGTTATATAGATGATACTAGAGGATAATCGTGATTATATAGATGATACTAGAGGCTAGATATGTGAGACATAGATGATACTAGGGATAGATCTGTGATTAGATAGATTGATCTAGAGGATAGATCTGTGTTATATAGATGATACTGGGATAGATCTGTGATATATAAATAATAGAGGATAGATCTGTGATTATATAGATGATACTCGTTCTCCTTAGGCAGTCACAGTTTTTCTCTTCTGCCGTCTCTGACCTGATTTGCGGTAATGAAGCTGCAGATTGTGAAGATATTTCTATAATTACGGCTAATGACGAGCGTCTGGCAGGGATTCAGTGTTTACTATGATGATATCCGGAGAATATAATCTACAGGAGGAAATCAGAGACTAATGAAAACAAACGTCCCGCTAGTTATCTGTGATTACACAACATACCGCCACTTGTGCCGCAGTAATATACCGCCCTATGTGACCACCATGTGCGGCGCTGCCAACACACAGGAGCCGAGCGTACACATAGCAACAAGACGTCCAAGGGAGTGACACATGGGGAGATATGTGGATGCCTGGAGCTTGTGATGTCATTAGGAGCTTGTGATGACTCTAGGAGCCGAGCCTGTGATGTCACCAGTTGGATGTGATGTCATCAGGAGCCTGTGATGTCACCAGTTGGATGTGATGTCATTAGGAGCTTGTGATGCCACCAGGAGCTTGTGATGTCACCGGTTAAATGTGATGTCACTAGGAGCATGTGTGCACCAAGAGCATGTGATGTCAACCAGGAAGATTGGTGAGGTCACCAGACAGGCTTGGGTGCCAACCAGGAGTTGTGATGCCACCAGGAGCTTGTGATGTCACCAGGACAGGCTTGTGATGCCCAGGGAGCTGTGATGTTCACCAGGAGCTTGTGATGCCACAGGAGCTTGTGGTGCCACCAGGCGCTTGTGATGCCACCAGGAGCATGTGATTACACCAGGAGCATAGATGCACCAGGGCTTGTGATGTCACCAGGCGATTGTGATGCCAACCAGGAGCTTGTGATGGTCACCAGGCGCTTGTGATGCCAATAGGAGCTTTGTGGTGCCCCCAGGAGATTGTGATGCCACCAGGAGCATGTGATGTCACCAGGAGCATGTGATGTGCATAGGAGCTTGTGATGCCACCAGGAGCTTGTGATGCCCACCAGGAGCTGGTGATGGTCAACCAGAGCGTGTGTTGCACACCAGGAGCGCTTGATGCCACAACAGGAGCTTGTGATGGTTCACCAGGTGGATATGGTGACACTAGGAAGCCGAGCTGGTAATGTCACCAGGAGGGATGTGATGTCACGCAGGAAGCCGGGACACCAGGAGCTTGTTGAATTGTCGCACAGGTGGATGGGAGTGTCGCCAGGAGCTTGTCGATGGTCACCGTGGTCGGATGTGATGTCGCCAGGAGCTTGTGATGTCACCAGGTGGATGTGATGTCACCAGGAGCATGTGAAGCCACCAGGAGCTTGTGATGTCACCAGGTGGATGTGATGTCACCAGGAGCATGTGATGTCACCAGGTGGATGTGATGTCACCAGGTGGATGTGATGTCACCAGGAGCTTGTGATGTCACCAGGAGCATGTGATGCCACCAGGGCTTGTGATGCCACCAGGAGTTGTGTGATGTAACCAGGAGCATGTGATGTCACCAGGAGCATGTGAAGCCACCAGGTGGATGTGATACACCAGGGTAGCGAGGATGATCACAGGAGCATGTGGGATGTGATTTTACTAGCAGCTCTGATGTTAAACAGACAGAGTTTATGTCACCCAAACAAATATGATGTTCACTAGGAGTTTGTGCTGTGATGACACCATGATTGATGTATTCATCACGCAGCTATGACATCACCAGGCAGATGTTATGTTACCCTAGATATATAGTCACAGCTCTGATCATATAACGCCATCTGTCCCTCTTCTACTAATTTCCCTATCTTATGGAGAATTGAGAGAATGTGTTCCGAGAGGGAGGATCTGTGGACACACCATCAGAGCAGATCAGCAGCGTATCCGATCTTACATGCAGGGACTGTGACACCAGGGGGCCAGTGAGAGCCCAGAGAACAGAACACATCAAATGTGTACATGATCACATCACTACAGGAGGACACATACCAGTGTGATTCAGCCAGGATCCCGTTATCCAATGTCGCTCATACATCCCTGTTATCCTAGGTTGCTCCATGTAATCCCTGTTATCCAGCATCAGCTATACTCCCTGTTATCAGCTCTCCGCTATAACATCCCTGTTATCAAGCGCTCAGCAAACATCCCTGTTATCCACGCGCTCAGTCTATACATCCCTGTATCCAGCGCTCACAGCTATTACATCCCTGTACTTATCCAGCTCAGTATACATCCCCCCCCCCCCTGTTGTTATCCAGCGCTCAGCTATACATCCCGTTATCCAGGCTCGAATATACATCCCTGTTATCCATCGTCAGCCATACATCCCTGTTATCCAGCGCTCAGCTATTACATCCCTGTTATCCAGTGCCTCAGCTATAACATCCACTGTATCTAGTGCTCAGCTATACATCCTTTATCCTAGGCAGCTATAATCTTATCCGCGACTATTTTTGACATCCTGTTATCCGAGGGCTCAACTATACATGCCCTGTATATCGCATGCTCAGCTATACATCCCGTTTTCCCAGCGCCTCAGCTTTTTAAATGCATCCCTGTTATCCGAGGTCTCAGCTATACATCCCGTTAGGCTGTACTCCTTATCCACGCTCAGTCATACATCCATGTATCCGATCTACCGATAGCGCTCAGCTAATACATACCTGATCTATCCGCTCAGCTATACGATCCTGTTATCCAGGACTCAGCCATACGTCCCTGTTATCACGTCGCGTCAGCATACCCCTGTTATCCAAGCTCACATCTACCTGTTATCCACGCTCAGCCATACATCCCTGTATATCCAGCGCTCGCACTACGTCCCCTGTATCCCAAGCGCTCAGCCATAGCATCCCTGTTATACCAGGCTCAGCCTAATCCTTTTATCCCCCATGCGTAACTCATGTCTGCGTGCTCAGCTATACACTCCCTGTTCCCAGTGCTCAGCATACATTCCTGTTATCTAGCGATCAGCTTTTATACTCCTGTTATCCAGGCTCAGCTTATACATCCCTGTTATTCCAAGCCCTCAGTCCTATACATCCCTGTTACTCCATCGCTCAGACTATACATCCTGTTATCAGTCGTAATCCTATCATGTTTTTCATATACACCGGTTATCCCTGCCAGTATCATCCGTACAGCGCTCGCTATACATCCCTGTTATCCAGCGTCAGCTATACTCCTGTTATCAGGGCTCAGCTATACATCCCTGTATCCAGTGCTCGCCATACATCCTGGTTATCAGCGCTCAGCTATACATCCCTGTTATCCAGGCTCAGCATACATCCCTGGTAATCCACGCGCATGCCACTATACATCCGTTTAGTGTGCTCAGCTATACCATTCCCTGTTATCCCAGCGCTCAGCTATAATCACCCTGTTATCCAGCGATCAGCTATACATCCCTGTTATCAAGCGCTCAGCATACATCCTGTTCCAGCTGCTCAGCCATACACCCTGTGTTCAGTGCTCAGCTATACCTCCTGTGTATTCCAGTGCTCAGCTATACAACCTGTTATCCAGCGCTCAGGCCATACATCCCTGTTATCCAACTCAGCCATACAGTCCTGTTATCTATGCTCAGCTATACAATCCCTGTTATCCAGCGCTCCAGCATACATCCCTGTTATCTAGCTTATAAATCCCTGTTATCCAGTGCTCAGCTATACATCCCTGGTTATCCAGCTGCTCAGCCATACATCCTGTATCCGCGCCTCACTATACATCCCTGTTATCCAGTGCGCTCAGCTATTACATCCCTGTTATCCAGTGCTCAGTATACATCCGTTATCTAGCAGCTCTTACACCCTGTTATCCAGGGCTCAGTATACATCCCTGTTATCCAGCGCTCAGAGATACATCCCTGTATATCCAGCGTCTCAGCTAACATCCCTGTTATCCAGTGCCGACTATACATCCATGTTATCCAGGTGTCAGCTATACATCCCTGTTATCCAGTGCCAGCTATACTCCCGTTACACAGTGCTCAGCATACATCCGTTATCCAGTCGCTCAGCTATACATCCCTGTATCCAGTGCTAGCCATCTCCCTGTTACCGTCGCTCAGCCATACTCCCTGTTATCCAAGTTAGCGCTCAGCCAGCTACGTACCTGTTATCCACGCTCAGCTATACACCTGTTATCAGGCCAGCCATACATCCCGTTATCCAGCGCCTCAGCTAACGTCCTGTATCCAGTGCTCAGCTATACATCCCTGTATCCAGCGCTCAGCATACATCCCTGTATACAGCGCTCAGCTTATTAAATCCCTTTATCCAGCGCTCAGCTATACATCCCTGTTTATAATGCTCAGCTATACATCCTGTTATCCAGCGCTCAGCTCATACATCCCTGTTATCCAGTGCGTAAGCTATCACATGCGCGATTATCATATCCAGCGCTACGCTATACATCCTGTTATCCAGGCCCGCTCAGATATACATCCATGTATCCCGTGCTCAGCCTACGACTCCCTGTTTATCCAGCGCTCAGCTAACTCCACTGTTATCCACGGCTAATCACCGATCTCAGCTACATCCTGTTATCCAGCTGCCTCAGCTATACATCCCTGTTATCCATCGCGCTCAGCCATACATCCATGTTCATCCAGCGCTAGTATACATCCCTGTTATCGCGCTCAGCTATACATCCCTGGTATCCCGTGCTCAGCCATACATTCCCTGTTATCCAGCGCTCAGCTATACATCCTCTGTTATCCCAGCTGCTCAGCCATAATCGTTATCCAGCGCTCACATACATCCTGTTATCCAGTCGCTCAGAATAACATCCCGGTTATCCAGCGCTCAGTATTACGAATCCCTGTCGTATGCACATTCAGCAAAAAAAGTGGATCTACCTGTTTGTCAATAAAAATTCAGCATAATTTTTGCATTATGTGGAGATTTGGGACCTTTACTATTCAACTCCATGCATGGAAATACACATCACTCTCCCTGGATTGATGCCTCTTCTCATACAACTATCTAGTATACCACTATATGTGATACCTTGATATTTTTCCTAATCTGTCATATCTATCTATTCGACTCTATTGTTCAGTAAATCTGTGTACTCTTCTTCCACTGTCCGGAGCATGCATGAGTTGACCACCCCCCTAATGCTGTGTGTATCTGGATATATAACTATACGATATATAAAAAAACACACAAACTGAGCTCTAATATCCACAAACACAGAAAGATGCAGAAAGAGCAAATATTGTACAGCAGGAGCTTCTATAATAATAATCATAATAATCATCATCATAGTAATAATAATAGTAGTAATAATAATAATAACCATAATAATAATCATCATAGTAATAATAATATTAATAATAATATTAATAATAATCATAATAATAATCATAGTAATAATAATAATAATTAGAACCATAATAATAATCATAATGATCATAATAATAATAAAAATAATAATAATAATTGTTGTTTTTATTATTTTGCTCTTTTAATAGATATGATAAAGGCTACAATCCACTATTTCCAGCCGCCTTCTATATAATTCCTCAGATTATTCTAGAAAAACAGAAGATCCTCAGAAATCCTGCAGGAGGGACCGAGCGCTGAGGAGCCGGAGGTAGAAATCAGGACACAACCAAAAACATCAAACAATAATAAAAATAATAATACAATATAGTGATTTTTATCTGCTGCTGTCTGTGCTATAACATGACCTATAGATAAATCATAAATATAAGAAGACAAAATAACAATAGTCATAGTAACACAACAGCAACATAAAAAATTATACTCACAGAAGATAATCACAACAGAAAATAATCACAAAATAAATATTTGAAAAACACAAATTAAATAATAGACATTATAGATTGTAAGTTCTTGGGTGCAGCACCCTCACTCCTATTGTTTCATCTTATGACTATTTTATTATCCTGTAATATCTTATTTTTTATGTACGTATCACATGAAATAAATAAACATGTATCCAAAATTAATTTTAATAATCATCAATTATACATCAATTTAATTAAAACGTATGTATAAATGTAAAAAAAAAAAAAATTATATTATGAACTAATATGAAGTCGTCCCAAAAACTATCACAATAATATAACATTAAAATGTAAAAGAAATACTAGTAATAATAATTATAATTGTAAGTAATAATAACAAGATGAAAACAGTGATAAAAATATAGAATAATCCCAAAATAATTGTAGGAAATAATATTAAAATAGTCCTAAAATTAAAATAAAACTTACATAATACACTCTGGAAATGACAAAAAAAAACAAAAACATAAAATTACAATTAAAACTGTATAAAACGTCCTAAAATAACAATAAAAATAATATAAATCACTTCTAAAATAACAATAAAAACAATATAATATATTCCTGAAATAATAGTAAAAAAATAATATAAAATACTTTTAAAATGTCAATTAAAAACAATATAAAATAGTCCTAAAATAACCATAATACAGAACAGACACAATTCGCACTATAATATATATCACATGTAAATCAGATAGAATTTTAAGATTAAATAATAATAATTAGAATAGAATAACTTTATTGTCCCCATAGGGGAAATTATTTGTGTCACCATAAAGACCTTCATTTACATAAAATTCTGCTTTATATAAAAATAGAACAGATTTTTTTTTATGTTTTGTAGGGTCTACGCCCAGCACATAATAACAAATCATTGTTTGGGAGCTTTTTATATTTTTGAGTTGTTTTTGCTCATTTCTACTTTTGCGTTTTTTATCTGATATATAAATAAAGCTACAAAATGCAGACAATCTATAAAATGACAATAAATCCCCTATACATCTATAACCATTCCTCTTTTTGTGTATTTATTTCCTATTTTCTTCCTTCCTTCAGATAAAACCTTTCCTTCTATCAGACAAGATGAAAGACGGATTATTTTTACCGCTTGTTATGTTGTTTTTCTCTTTACATCATTTGTGTAAAATCTCACTTTTCAGTCTTTTTACATAATCTTAAAACTAAGAAACGGAATAATGTTTCATAATGAGTCCTAAAAATCATAAAAAATGTGAAAAACTACAAATAAAAACTAAACACAGACTAGATCCTTTATCCCTCAGTGGAGGAGCTGCCAGGTGCTGGGGCAGTGTCAGCCTCGGGGGTCCTGCAGGTGAGGTGCCCCCCACCCTCCCTGTATGATATGCCATCACTTACCTGTCCTCTATCATCTTCTCTTGTGGTCTTCTATATTATGTCCGGGTCTAATAAAAAAATTAATAAACACGTATAAAAAAAAAGATTGAAATAATTCCCGCAGGCGACGTCAATGAGCCGACTACAGGCAGTCCCCGCGGCGGCCGCTAGAGGGCGCCGGCGCCGCATTCCCTCCCATTGTCGATCTAATTGGGTTTTCCTTATTAGAGTGAGCGGAGACATGTGCCCCGGGGGCAGGAGCGGGGACAGATTTGAGGATTATATGTGAATTAGAGGAATATAAAGACGATTGGCACCTAGGACAATGGCCATGAATAAATGAGCTGGATCAAAGGGAAGCAGGGAGTCCAACTGGCAAGTTCAGGATTAACCCCTGCAATGCCACGGGGCTGGCAATCCCCAGGAAGGGTAATGCAGGGCGTGGGCTGAGCCTCCCTATGAAAGGGTTAAAGCACCACTTCAAAGGCTGCCCCCCCCCCCCTCCCCTATTAAGTGCAGGGGCTGAGGAGGCCCCATTATCACCCTGCACATACACACATTGTCACCCTGATGTGGGTGCCACTGGCCAGCAGCCGATCTGCCTGATCCATAATTGGGGGATATGTGTAGAGTGGTGGTCTGGGGGCTGCTGGAGCCCCCTGTAGGCAGCATATGGTGTGGGGGCTCCCTATACATTACAGGACACTTCTCTTACTTTGATCAGGGTTTAGCACCTCAGACTTTTGATGCTTCTCATTATTTGGACCAACTGTTTTCTTAAAGTTGCAGCCGCCATCTGCGGGGCCGGTGCCAAATGGGCAACTGGGAGGGGGAGGAGCTACAAGGGGGTCCTGGAGGGGGACCACAGATTTATAGGAGGGGGTGGGGGTCAGGAAGCAAACACATGGCATGTGAGGAAATGTAAGCAAACACTGACACCCCGGGTATATAGTGCGGGCTAGTGATATACAGGGATGGCTAGTGATATACAGGGATGGCTAGTGATACACAGGCATGGCTAGTAATACACAGTGATGGCTAGTGATACACAGGGAGGGCTAGTGATACACAGGGAGGGCTAGTGATACACAGGGAGGGCTAGTGATATACAGGGAGGGCTAGTCATATACAGTGAGGGCTAGTCATATACAGGAATGGCTAGTGATATACAGGGATGACTATATCACTAGCCATCCCTGTATATCACTAGCCATCCCTGTGTATCACTAGCCATCCCTGTGTATCACTAGCCATCCCTGTGTATCACTAGTCATCCCTGTATATTACTAGCCCTCCTTCTATATCCCTAGCACATCCCTGGATCTCACTACAGTGAGGGCTAGTATATCGGATGACAATATACATATGACTAGCGATACACAGGAATGGCTAGTAATATACAGGGATGGCTAGTAATATACGGGATGGCATGAATACAGGGTGGTATGATATACAGGATGGCTAGTGATATACAGGGATGACTAGTGATACACAGGGATGACTAGTGATACACAGGGATGGCTAGTAATATAAAGTGAGGGCTAGTGATATACAGGGATGGCTAGTAATATACAGGGATGGCTAGTGATACACAGGGATGATTAGTGATACACAGGGATGATTAGTGATACACAGGATGGCTAGTGTACCACACAGGGATGGCTAGTGTAACACAAGGATGGCTAGTGATATACAGGATGGCTAGTGATATACACAAGGATGTGTAATATACAAGGCTGCGTGATTACACAGGGATGGCTAGTGATATAAAGTGAGGGCTAGTAATATACAGTGATGATTAGTAATATACAGGGAAGGCTAGTGATATACAGGGAAGGCTAGTGATATACAGGGAAGGCTAGTGATATAAAGTGAGGGCTAGTAATATACAGTGATGATTAGTAATATACAGGGAAGGCTAGTAATATACAGGGATGGCTAGTGATATACAGGGATGGCTAGTGATATACAGGGATGGCTAGTGATATACAGGGATGACTAGTGATATACAGGGATGACTAGTGATATACAGGGATGACTAGTGATACACAGTGAGGGCTAGTCATATACAGTGAGTGCTAGTCATATACAGGAATGGCTAGTGATATACAGGGATGACTATATCACTAGCCATCCCTGTATATCACTAGCCATTCCTGTATATCACTAGCCATTCCTGTATATCACTAGCCATTCCTGTGTATCACTAGCCATTCCTGTGTATCACTAGTCATCCCTGTGTATCACTAGCCCTCACTGTATATTACTAGTCATCCCTGTATATTACTAGCCCTCACTGTATATCACTAGCCATCCCTGTATATCACTACAGTGAGGGCTAGTAATATACAGGGATGGACTAGTGATATACAGGGATGACAGCGATACCAGGAATGGCAGTAATATACAAGGATGGCTAGTAATATACAAGGATGGCTAGTAATATACAAGGATGGCTAGTGATATACAGGGATGACTATTGACTATACACACATACATACAATACCGTATACCAGTGATGGGGAACCTTTTGCAGACCGAGTGCCCAAGCTACCACCAAAATTCACTTATTTACTGTGAAGAGCCAACATGGCATCTTAAGCAGTAAATTATTGCTACCTGTTCTTACACATCTTTCAATTGTATCGCCCCCCTGACGCCACCAATACAGTTATAAGAAGGAGGGCAAATTCAGACTATCGTTGTAGCTTCTCTCCAGGGTCTCTCTGTACAGGAAGGATGGTCCAGCAGGAGGACCTCCAGAGATAATGCAGCCCTGTCCACACCTTCTCACTTTTCCTGCACTTCCAAACAGTCAGTGAAGTGTCGCTTTAAAATATACTAGTGGCATCTCTTATGTTGCCTGGGACTGCAGGAAGATGCAGTGGATTTGGTCCTGTTTGGTGAACTCTGTCCTTGGGTGACAACCTGAGTGCCCACAGATAGGGCTCTGAGTGCACCTCTGGCACCCGTGCCATAGGTTCGCCACCACTGCCATATACAGACATACAGCATATACACACAATACCATATACATACATACATACTGTGGGGAATTGCTCTGGTAGATGCTTTGTAGCAGTGCAGGAAGCAGGGACACACGCAGGGTTAAAGTCCAAAAATCAAGTGTTTATTCACACTTCCTTGACAAAACACAAACCAGCCTTGGCTTAGGCACATGCAAAATACCAAAAATAAATCCTGCCCAGCTAGGCACTGCCTAATACAATTTCAGGTCCTAGATATACGGGTAGCAGGCTGCCTGGCACACGCTCTTGGCCAGCAGAATCTCAGGAAGCACTCACTTACCTTTGCTGTGTGAATTCAGTCTTAGCCTTAGCTCTACAGGTAGTGCCTCACCTACTGCTTCTGGCCTGAAGACTAAATTAGGCTCTAACGAGGTCTGTGACCCTGCACCTGTGACCCTGCACCTGTGGGCTATACAAAAGCCCAAAGCCCGGCTGGAGTAGGAGTCCCACTACCAGCCTACCCCTACCCCATAAAAAGGAGGCCCAGACATTACCAATGTGTCCCTGTTAGCAAGGCCAACATAGACCAAACAGACTACTCCTGCTTACTATGGGGGTCATTTACTAAGTGTCCGATTCGCATTTTCCCGACGTATTACCCGAATATTTCCGATTTGCGCCGATTTCCCCTGAATTGCCCTGGAATTTTGGGGCACGCGATCGGATTGTGGCGCATCGGCGCTGGCATGCACGCCACGGAAATCGGGGGCGTGGCCAAACGAAAACCCGATGGATTCAGAAAAACCGCCGCATTTAAAACAAAAAATGTGTCGCGGAGCTTGCACTTACCTTCACTAGGAATAGGCCGGTGAACTCCAGTGCGTTCCAATGCTTTTCAGCGCAGCAGCGCCACCTGGTGGACGTCGGAGGAACTGCCTTAATGAATCCCGGCCGGACCCGAATCCAGCGCAGAGAACGCGCCGCTGGATCGCGAATGGACCGGGTAAGTAAATCTGCCCCTATATGTCTGCATTAACCCTTGGGTTACTGCAGGCAAATCCAGGGCTTTTACCACACACCCTTCATCTGCCTGTAAGACGGATAGTGGTTTTCCCACACAACACCTCTTAATTTCTCACAATACACACATACAAACAATACCATATACAGACATACAGCATATATACACATACATATAAAACCATATACAGACATACAATGTATACACTCCTACATACAATATCATATAGAGACATAGCACATATACACACTTACATACAATACCATAAACAGACATACAGCATATACACACTTACATACAATACCATATACAGACATACAGCATATACACACATACATACAATACCATATACAGACATATCATATATGCACAGATACATACAATATCATATAGAGACATAGCACATATACACACTTACAAACAATACCAAATACAGATATACAGTACAGCATATACACAAATACATACAATATCATATACAGACATGCATCATATACACATATACATAGAGAATACACACATCACATATACATATATACATACAGCATATGCAAATCACAAACACACATATATATCATAAATTTACTGTATGACCAGCACAGCACTGGTATAGACTAATGTATGGGCAGCACAGCACTGGTATATCCTAATGTATGGCCAGCACAGCA
>WNYA01003914.1:0-21719 GCA_019512145.1 Engystomops pustulosus | reverse complement strand
AGATAGATATGAGATAGATAGATAGATATGAGATAGATAGATAGATAGGAGATAGATAGATAGATAGATAGATATGAGATAGATAGATAGATATGAGATAGATAGATATAAGATAGATAGATAGATAGATAGATAGATAGATACTTCCCATCCTCCTGATAGATAGATAGATATGAGATAGATAGATAGATAGATAGATAGATATGAGATAGATAGATATGAGATAGATAGATAGATAGATATGAGATAGATAGATAGATATGAGATAAATAGATAGATAGATAGATAGATAGATAGATAGATAGATAGATAGATATGAGATAGATAGATAGATAGATAGATACTGTGTGTATTATCCCTGTACTGTGACATCACTGTGTGTGTATTGTCCCTGTACTATGACATCACTGTGTGTATTATCCCTGTACTATGACATCACTGTGTGTATTATCTCTGTACTGTGACATCACTGTGTGTATTATCTCTGTACTGTGACATCACTGTGTGTATTATCCCTCTGTTGTGTATGTAAAATATTTCATATCCCTTGAACCTTTTTTTAATTTTAAACATTGAAGCCACAAGTTTGTGAAGTTTAACCCCTTCCCATTTATGCCATTCTTCATGTTTTCATTTTTTGCTTCTCCTCTAAAAAAAAAAACTACTTTTTATTTTTCCATGCCCCATGAGAGCAGTGTGAGGGCTTGTTTTCTGCGTAACAAATTCAAATATTCAATATTTGCTAACGGGAAGCCGGAAAAAATTCCAAACGTGGTAAAATTGACAAAGAAACAAATTATCTCCATTTTCTTGTGGACTATAATAACATAATAAGTTTTTCATACTTTCATACAGTGTACAGACCAGGTGATCATATGTTACTTGTACTGTATGTTAATCCAATGGACATTGTGTCATTCCTCTATTCCCCTACAGAGGGCACCGCAGAGCACTAGAACATTAGTTCTCAAGTTTCCCTTTGGATTACATTTAGGGAAGTGGAACAACATGTGACTACGGATTGTCAAAAATCCAAAGGTAAGACCGGTTTAAATGATCCGGATAGACGGCGATAGATTCTGCCTCGCAACAAAGTTACACAAAGGTACAACTTTGTTTGACAATGTTATGAAAATATGTGTCCTTTAAGAGTCTAAATGATAAAACAAAAGGCGTCCAAACAAAGTCGCAGGTTGGTGCAATTTCCTGTTTCCTGTTATCGAGTTATGGTTTGGGGCTCTAATTAAAAAATAATTATTAAATGTATTTAATGTATCTCTTTTATGTATCTGCACAATCTGTAAAGTATCAATGGAATATTACAGCAACTTTTTTCTCAAAAATGTTAATTTTGAAAGATCAAGCCTCGCAGCAAAGTTACAGTAAGGTACAACGAGTGAACGAAGCTGCAAAGACAAGACGTAAAAATTCCAAATCTGGTGAAATTGACAAATAAACAAATTTGCTCCATTTTCTTGTGGGAACTACTTTAAGAACACTATAATAACTTTTTCATATTTCGGTGTATGGACCTGTGGAAGGTGTCATTTTTGGGGAACCAAGTGACATTTTCATTGCCACCATTATGGGGACTTTACAACCTATTGATCACTGTTTTGCACAGCATTTTGGCACTATTTCCCATCACTGAGTAATTAAAACGGGAATATTAATATATTTCAGGAAGATCTGGAACTCAGCAATACCCATTTATGATAGTTTTTTTGGTTTATTTTTTATCAGTTCTAGGTGATTTTAGGTTTTTTTTTAACTTGCTTTGAACTAGTGTTTTACCATTTTTCAGCCCCGTTATGGTACTTTAACCTAGGGGTCTGATCACTCCTCCCATTTAGTCCAATAAAATTGTACATGCAGTCCCTGACTTGATAATATCTGACTTACAGAGGATACCTAGTTACAAACAGACCTCTGTGTCCACCGGGGATGCTCTCTGGAGACGGATAATTTACTGAACTTTGACCCCCGGCTTTAATGGTCAACATAAGTTTTTTGTATGGTTTCTGCATTGAAGTTCTATTGTTAACTTACAGAATATACCAATTCTGACTAAGTTATGGTGCGTCCTAGCAGGTATCTGCAGAGAGGGACAGATGTCCACCTTGGTCCCAGTCTGTCCTAGGACCCTGGGATAAGAAGATATGCACAACTCCTAATGGGAGCATAACAGCAGAGCAGTGTTTAATGTCCTAACATTCTAGAGCAGTGATGGCAAACCTTTTAGAGGCCGAGTGCCCAAACTACGACAAAGACCCACTTATTTATCGCAAAGTGCCAACACAGAAATCTAATTTGTGATTTATACTCCCTTCTCTGTCACAGTTTTCATTGATACAAGCACCCTGCGGACACCAATAAAGCAGAAAATAGTCCCAGGTAGAACTGTCACTTTAAAATACCTCTGTGCACAGCAAGTCCTGGGCTGTCTGGGACTGCAGGAAGATACCTGGAGTCCTCACTGGTGATGGCCGAGTGCCCACAGAAAGGGCTCCGAGTGCCACCTCTGGCACCAGTGCCATAGGTTAGCCATCACTGTTCTAGAGGAACGGTTGGATCTGATGGCATCAGTACCACCGCTCTGTGATCTTTCTTTGAGTAGTTCGGTCTTCTCCAAGGTTTGGGAGTGTGTAACAAGAGCCCTGGGGGTACCCAGGGAGTGTCCACCAAGGAGGTTACATTCTCAGCCGGAGTGATGTGCCACGCCAGAGGTCCTCACTGATGGTGCCCACCTGCACCCATGGATCCAGGGGGTGCCTGTAATTATATCTGTACCCCTAGTGTGTCCGGAACATCACAATACATATAGGGAGTGCAGAGGTGGAGGTATTACCAGTGTTCTGGTGCATAAGTAAGAGCAGTAGAATTAATATCCTCTGGTAGGTGAAGAACCTTATTATTTATGTTCCTTTAGGGACCAGGAGCTGTAAGATTTGCCTTCATTTGAATACCACGATTTTATTCTACTTGTCTTTGCAGCAGCCGCCTGGCACTAATAGCTACACTTTAGTCTTGACTCCAGTTCATATGATTTTTTTCATCTTCCTACCTGGATACTCAGCCGACACGTGAGACATTACATCCGCAGCGCTGACAATTAATAATTCTAATAATAATAATAATAATCTACAAACACGGGGCAAGGCTTAATCCTATTAGTATGTATTGACCCCACTTCAGCGTAAGAGTCAATTAGAGATGTGATAACGACATGGTGACGGGCGCAGGGACGTGGGACCTTGCCACCGGTAAACAAGGGGCGAGCACTCTATAACGTATCAGTAAGGCGTGACCCCGCGTGAACCGCTCTGCGCAGGCATATGTTAGCGCTAAGTGTCTGATCTGGATGTAGCCAGGTCTCTGTCTCCTCTTCTGATGAGCGAGTGAGTCGGCATATGTTTTCCGCGTTGTTTTATTCAGTGTAACGTGTCAGGATGGATCCCAGAGGAGGAAGATGCGGAGGACCTCATCCACATAGGGGGTGACCCCGGCTACGTGAAATTAAGATGCAACTGAGCATCAGTGTAGTAGTGACGACATACGCTACTCCCACGGGTTGTAAATCAGTCGCATCTCTACTCCCCCTATCATTCATAAACTCACTGCTGGGAGAAGTGGAGAGATCTCCATGGACTGACTGATGAATGATCCCAGGGACGCAGCTAATGGCTCCAGGGCCCTAGAGGAAACCTCTGTGATTAGCAAAGTGATGGATGGATTATAATACATACAGAATAGGGCAGCGTTCACACCTCCAGATTGAACAGTGTCAGGCTTGTGGGTAAAATTGAGACCAAAAAATTTGAACAAAAATCATCCTACTTTCCATGGATGGGATGCTGTGACATTGCACATGATGTCTGATTAGCCGGCGGTATGTTATAGAACAGGTGGAGCCGAACAGATTGATATATTACACCAGTAACTTATCATTTACAAGTATAATAGCACATTCTGAGCTTACTAGTCCAGTAGGCGGTCCTAGTATGACCGACATACTGATAATCAAAAGAAGGACCGCCCACTTTTGAATAATCAGGGATTTGGAAAAATTAAATATGACATTTAGAATTCATAAAGGAGGATTTTCATATTAAGAACTATTTTTGAGTTTAAGCGTATATCAGCTCTGTCCAAAAATGTCCATATGTTACTTATACTGTATGTTAATTCAATGGACTTTGTGTACTTTCGGGGGGCACCGAAGAGTATTAGAACATTAATTCTCAATTTTCCCTTTAGATCATTTGTGGAAGTGGAATAGCCTGTGACTAGAGTTCCCACTCAAAAAAACGAAGTGTAAGACTGGATCGCAAATTACAATGAGGGCGTATTCACATGATGCGTTGCGTCGCGTTTTTTGATGCTTTTTTTGACGCATTCCAAAAGCTTCAGCGTTGATCGCATGGTAAGGTAACATTGCGTTCCCATTGCATTTGCTAAAACGCAATGTAACATCAGCATGCGATCACAACTCAAGCCTTTAGAATGCATCAAAAACGCATCAAAAAACGTGGCGCAGCGCATCGTGTGAACGCGCCCTCAGTTACATCTTTGGTTGATGACGTTAAGCAGATAAAGACAAGATGTGAGGCGGTGTCTTTTAAGAGACAGGTGTACCCTATCAACAGTTCCAGCAAAAATTTCCAGCATAAATTGTAAAAATAAAACAAAATCGCAGGTTGACGTGATTACATGTTTCAAAAGATGATCGGGTTATGCTTTGGGGCTCTAATTAAAACATATGAATTTGTTTCTTTTTTATGTAGCTGCAAAATCAATGTATCAATGGAATATTGTAGCAGCTTATTTCTCAAAAATTTCAAATTTGAAATAGAGATAGATCAAGCCTCACAACAAAGTTACAGTAAGTTACAACATCAGTGTATGAAGCTGCAAAGACAAGATCAAGACAAGACATAAGGTGTGTGGTCTCCTTTTAGAGACAGGGGGCGACATAGCAACATTTCCAGCACAGTCTCTTAAAAGGAAAAATATGTCAAAGTCGCAGTGTGGCGCAATATCCTGTTTTATACTGATAGGATGCAACTTTGTGGGATGTAATCCAATTTCTTTATTTTAATGTGAATAAAGATTATTTTCTTTAATATCAAAAACAGCAAGTCCTCCTTTCTTAAAATTTTTTTAAATGACACCATTTAAAATTTTTTTAAATTCATCGTCGATTGGGAGGGGCATGCTGGATGCCACGCCTACTTATACAGGACACAACATTAACTTGCTGAACTTAAATCATAATTGTACTGCAGCCCCCAGACCACCCCCTGTCTGAACACAGACCCTAGACTCGACCTTACACACACTAGACTTTGCTTCATTTCCCCAGATCGCAAACCTTACCCCAGACCAAACTTTATTATATACAAACTTCAGACTAGGCCGAGATTCTTCACAGCTTAAAACTTTCTCCAGAGAAACCTCCACTGTACAGATCCAGACTCATGATTTGTATAGACCCCCTGGCCAAACTCCAAACAGCAACGTTATCAGGCGGTGGTAGAGGTCCTATCTGCTAAGGTCCAAGGTATCTGGTTGGATGCAATCTGGTAAAGGATGTGGACAGCCCAGATTTAGGAATTTGGGTCTGGAGAAGATAGTAGGTTCTTTGGCAGCAATTGGACCAAGCTTTTCAGGCCCGGCTTGAAGGAGGGTGATGCCCTCAGATGAGACAGCAGCAGCAGGTCCTGCTGCACGTCATGTGTCCTGTAACAAGAAATCTGCAATAAGAAATCTCTCTGTCTATTCCTTCTGGAACTTTCCAGCCACAGGGAGTGTAATATCAACTTCCTGTAATTGTCATCATAGGTAGAACCTCAACTATGAGAGACACAATGAGAAAACAAATCCAGAAAATGTTTTAAAAATAATTTATTAGCAAATTATGGTACAACATAAGTATTTGTTCAATAACAAAAGTTCATCCCAATACTTTGTTATATCCTTTGTTGGCAATGACAATGGTAAAACGTTTTCTGTAAGTCTTCACAAGGTAGGTACACACTGTTGCTGGCATGTAGGCCCATCCTCCATGCAGATCTCCTCTAGAGCAGTGATGTTTTTGGGCTGTCTCAGGACTTTCAACTCCCTTCAGAGGTTTTCTATGGGGGCTGAGATCTGGAGACTGGTGAGTAATGACATGGGGAGTCCTGTAGTCATCATGGGGCACATGATTAGTGTAACGCTCATCAATCCCCCTGCCAATAAGTAGAGAAATCTATAGACAATTAAAGGCAATGAGGAATTGAGCTCCCAATACAATAGCATGGAGGCTGACAGTAATGGTTGTAGCAGGCTGAGTTTGTCACTCAAGCGTATTAATCTGCATGTTGATTAGATATGTATGCGTTATGGGGGCTTAAAGGGGTTGTCCACTTTACCTCATACTTTTTGTAATGTGTGTAAGTGTGGGAGGAAGAATATTAGGTAATTTACCAATACAGGCAGTCCCCGGGTTACGTACAAGATAGGGTCTGGAGGTTTGTTCTTAAGTTGAATTTGTATGCAAGTCGAAACTGTATACTTTATAATTGTAGATCCAGACAAAAAAGTTTTTGGGCCCAGTGACAATTGGAGTTTAAATATTTTTTGCTCCAATGGGACCAAGGATTATCAATAAAGCTTCGTTACAGACACCTTACAGCTGATTATTGCAGTCTGGGACTATAGTAAAGCATTCAGAAAGCTTCCCCAGAAGTCAGAGGGGTCTGTCTGTAACTATGGGTTGTCTGTAAGTCGGGTGTCCTTAAGTAGGGGACCGCCTGTACACATCTAGTAATACTTCTGCTCCGCTTTCTTGATATGTAAAGTGAGGCCTCCTGTCTTTTACCTCATCAGCCAGAGATTCGTGACCATAAAATGGCCGCAGATGGAGGGTCATGTGATCTTATCTGTCCATGAACAATCACCCTGCAAGGACCTTGATCTTATATTCATGAATACTATCATAAGATCATGGTGAGTGTGTATCGAATGACAAACTCAGCTCTGCTACATCTGTGAATAGGTAAGAGTCAATATATTACATATAATAGATTAATAGGGTAAAAGCACATGATCTGTGCTATGTGTGATAGTGCTTGCTAAAAACAAGGATCTCTTCATCCTGCCTTGTAGTATGCATGTAAGTAATAACTACATAGTATTATACCGCCCTATAGTGCTCCTCTCCAGCACTCATAACTAAGACACAATTGTCCAAGTGACAATTACTAGTAATGGTATAGCGGTATTACTTCACACAGTTTTTAGCTTATTGTACTATGATTATATGGTTATGGTCACTTTATTTGATTTGATATACATAGATATATATTGTATACTGGAGGAATTTATCAGGGCTTGTGCGCCAGTTTTCCCACATACATGTGAAAGAGAGTAGGTCCAGTGTTCCTGCCTCACACCTATACTATAGGTCCCAATTTTACACCAGGCCGGACCTGGTATAGAACTGCCTCGTGGCACAATCCCCATTGGGGGAGATTTATCATCAATTTTCTGAGGTAAAACTGGTCTAGTTTCCCATGGAAACCAATCAGAGCTGAGCTTTAATTTTATAAACAGCAGTGGGAAAATGAAATCTGAGCTCTGATTGGTTGCCATGGGCAACTAGAACAGTTCTTCTCTAAGAGACCGATGATAAATCTAGTGTGTTTATCAGTAGGCCGGAGCCTCCAGATAGATTAGGCAGGTGCCGGGAGGAAGGTCATACTCTGGTGCACCATGCGTCAGTGTATGATATGAACACTCTGGGGAACGTGGTCCTATAGATAGACATTTGCACACCTGGCAGTGAAGGCATCACTAGATATTAGTAGATGAGAGGGTAGGTTCATATACTTACCCCTGGGGGGGGGGGGAGGGGTTTTAATATGTACTCTATACTTACAAGTTGCAGATATTAGGGCTATGGCCTGTTACGTTCAGGCCCTTATTAGTTAGTTCTGCAGAAGTTGATGTAAGATCTGTATGAACGTTACAGGGAGCCATTATACTACACGGTATATCATATCCTCCCAGGTGTGGGGCAGGTCTGAGGCTTGTACTCGCTCATTCTTGTATCCCGCTCAAGGTCTCCTTGTATGGTTTTGTCTTTTCTCTATTCAGCTTCTCTAGAATGAAGAACATAGAAGGTTCAAGGTTAGAAAGACGCCACACAAAGCCCCGAAACGCGTGTATCCTGTCCTATTGTCATCTGCATCAGCCTCTTAAAGGAAATCTACCATCAAAATCCATCCTGATAAACCAGTAGACAATAAACTCGTAGATCCAGGCACCGGGACTGTGGTATCTTCTTATAGGTGTTGTCCATGGCCTCCTTCCTTCTAAAATCAACTTTTATAATTATGCTAATGAGACCACAAGTACTTGCCACAGAGCCCCTCCGTGCTGTAGCTTCACAGGCTGTTGCACTGTGTAGGAGCACTTACCCACTGTGTGAAATTACAGCAGGCAGAGGGAGAGAGAAGTGCAGAGGGAGCAGAGGGATACAGTGTAACTGTCTGTGAAGCTACAACATCAAGGGGCTTTGGGAACACCCACCAGAGCCCTTCTGGCTCATTGGTATAATATCAAAAGTTGATTTTAGAAAGAAGGAGGCCATGCATAACAAATATAAGTCACAGTCCCGGTGCCTGGATCTATGAGTAAGTGTCCCTGGTTTATCATGATGGATTTTGATGGTTTTTTAAGGATCCAGTATGGAGACAACACCCTTATCCTGACTGACTCCTCCGGAATGAGTATTTTCTGAGTATTTATACCACATACTTCAATGTAATATGTTTGTATGGACATGCTGTATATCCTGTCCTCAGCGCTCAGATCCCCCATGATTACTTCTCTGTTTCACAAGTTCAGGTTACGCCGTCCTTAAGCGCAATAGAAACATAAGTGGCCGAGATTCTTGTTTGTTCACCGTCAGAAAAAATTGTTGTTTGGAGACACAGAGGTCTCAGATTCTTAAAAAAAACCTTTGAATTATTATTGCATATATAAAACATTCTCACAGTCTACATATGATAACACTGTATATACTATAAAGTAGCCAAAAGTGACAGAGCAGGGCCGGCGCTAACACTGGGCATACCCGGGTAAGTGACGGGGCCCAGAGCTGCTGGGGGGCCAACATAAGGCTGTACATAAGGAATACAAAGGGGTGAAGGGAGCTGTTTCTAATGAATCCATAGGGGTTGAGGGGGCTTTATATAAAATATCCATGGGGGGCTGTATATAAAATAATCATGGGGGGGCTGTTTGGAATGATAATAATAATTCTTTATTATATAGCGCACACAGATTACATAGCGCTGCACAAAGCATGACAAATCGGTCCCTGTCCCCATGGGGCTCACAATGTAAACAACCAACCAGTATGTTTAAAATAGGGAATATTTTAGGGAACAGGAGACTGTTTTAGTTTCTGAATTCTTATTGCCGCCATGTGAGGTCACTGCAAAGGGGCCACTGAGGCTCTGTCGCCCAGGGGCCTACTGATACCTGGAGCTGAGCCTGATATTACTCATGTTAGGATATATTCACATAGAACACACAATAACCTTGACATTTTGAAAATTGTTTGTTGTTCTCTAATTTTGATCTCCGGTGTATACCCCTCACAACACAACTGACCACGTTTGCTCTATTGCTTTATTGTAGCCCCTACAAGTCTGGAATCACTTCCTACATCTGGTACCAGAATCAACTTCTCGGGGAATGGAGGATGTGTCCCTTCTTCCTGCTTTCAATCTATGGTTTCAGGACCGTTGGAGGACCTTCAAAGGTCCTGCAATGGCTCTTGTGTACATTTGTTGAGAGCAGGATTTCATGGGTGAAATTTCTTCTCAGCATAAAGTTTAGTTGGTGGTTTGGGTGGATATGGGCCCCCTAGAAGGCTTGGGCCCCGGGCTACCACCTATATTATAATCCACTACTGATCCTATTATGTATGGGATTACATTCCATACACGGCCTAATAGCTGATCAAGATGGGGTCATGGTTTAGAAATGGGGGATCGGATCAGCCCTTATACAAGTTTGGTTCTGATCTGCTTTCCTCTCTGTGCCCCCACCTTAAACAGCTCCACCTTTGTCCATGGTTGGTACTTCACTTCAGCCTCTTTCAAGTGAACAGGACTACACTGAAACACCGGACACTGCCCACAGAAAAGAGTGACGCTGCACCCAGAAAAATAAGAACAAGTATCCCTTAAAGTTTAGTTTCATCCAAAGTGAAAAAAGGGACCGGACCAGATACAAATTGATTAAGTCAAGGAGACTTTTACCTACAATGACTATATTGTAATCATCAGATAAAAGCGAGGCGCCCCGCTCCGCTCCTGTCACTGGATATAATGACCATTCTGCCAGATCTTAGGGTGCAGAGTCCTGCGGCTCCTTTCCAGTCAAATAGTCCAACATGAAGATTATCCGGAACATTCTTCACAAATAATTACACGTCTTATCGATGAGTCAGGGATGATAATTGCAGCTTAAGCCTTGGTGAGAAATGTCTACAGCCGAATATGAGCCATCAAAGGGGTAACATCACTGATATACAGCGGTTATATACAGTATAATATATACTTTCATCTATATGCCGCTACTTTATCCATTTACGGAGTCTATATTATACACAGGGCCGGCTCCAGGTTTCAGTAGGCCCCTGGGCGACAGAGCCTCAGTGGGCCCCTTTGCAATAATCTCAGGGGCCGGAAATTAAAAATTCAGAAACTAAAACAGTCTCCTGTTTTTCCAATATTATAAGAGAACAAGACTCCCTACATAGGGTCATCAATACAAACATTGGGCCTGGGACCCACCTCATGGGTTATTTTATATTAAGTTCCCACATGGGGACTGAGATTGGGCTATGTGGGCCCCTTCAGCAGCTCTGGGCCCCCGGCACTTGCCCAGGTATACCAGTATAACAGTGTTTTAAGCTTATTTCATATATTGTATATATTCTAAATCACAGAAATTAAATGTAAATCAGATGATGGTAAAAGACACGGATCAAAATTAGGAAACACCTGGTGCTAATTTCCTTGACTATCTGACTAACCCAACATAACTGGCGCCTAGCTTTCCAGTTTTTACTGATTTTACAAACATGTTGTGCCATTCCAAAGTGACTGAAACACCCCGGCAGCAGGTTGCCTACATGAAAGCCAAAGGGGTGACCCTATTAGCAAATAACGAGAGAAGTTGGTCATTCCAAGTCCGTAATCTCTAGAATATTGCATCTTTACAACATCACAAACTCATTTAAGTTCCTCAAGAAGGCTGGTCACCCACGAAAGACAAATGCAGGAGAGGACAGGATAATGCTGAGAGTCTCCATGGGTAATTGTTTAATCACAGTAGCTATAATTGCACGCTAGTTCAGCACTGAACAGGGTAATGATTTGTATCATCATACAGTGTATCAACCTTTAAGAGCATTTGGACTGAAAGCCGACTCTGCACCTCTCATTAGCAAAAAGAATCAAAAGGCTAGACTCTGCTGAGGAGCATGTTGTGTGGACAGAGGAGAAGGGGTCTATTGTTTATTTTAGTGATGAAAGCAAATTTAATTTATTTGGATCTGATGGGAAACATTGGGGCTAATTTACTAAGGGTCCGCGGACTACTCTATCGTCAGAATATCTGACAATTTCCGATGTGTGCCACATTAAGAAGGGTTTTTTGGCACAAGCGATTGGATTTTGGCGCACCGGCGCCGGCTTTCATGTGACAGAAATGGGGGGGGGGGTACCGACGGATTCGGACTAAGCGCAGGATTTAACATTCAAATTTGTGTCGCAAGCCAAGCACTTACTTGCACAGGGAAGAAGCAGGTGAACTCCGGCTGACCTGTGTGGGGAAGCGACACATGCAGGATATCGGTCGCACGATCTTAGTGAATCGCAGCACAGTGCAGGATCGCCGGGGAACGCACCTCGGGGATCGCGACTCAGACAGGTAAGTAAATGTGCCCCATTATGTCCGTTGACAAACTGGGAAAGATTGAACCCAAAGTGTGTAAAGGAGTCAGTGAATGGTGGTAGAGCAAGTGTCATGGTGTGGGGAATGTTTTCTACAGCAGGAGTTGGACTTCTCATACAGCTACACTGCAGAGTGAATGCAAGTGTTTATCCACAACATGTGGTTCTTTAGCTCAATCAGCCACCAGTTGTCATGCAGGACAACGGCCCCTGCCACAGAGCAAAACAGGTAAAGCAGTTCCTTTAAACAGAGCACATTGAAATAATGAAATGTTTGAAAACATTGGAACAATGAAATGTCACAGAGTCCTGATCTAAACCTAATAGAAAACCTCAGAAAAATCCTTGGTGACAAAGTTATGACTAAGAAACCTACAACAGTCCCTGAACTGGGGAACAGACTGGAAGAAGAGCCGAGCAGATCCCAGCAGAGACGTGTGAGAGACCAGTGATGTCCTGTGGCTGCAGATGTGCTGAAATTATTTAAAGCAAAAGCCTGTGAACTCCCTACTGATTGGTGACTGAAACATAATTATACATTGCTGTTTTTTAATTATCATCATCACGTTTTTTTTTGCAAAATAAAGGTTTTATTTGTTGAAATACTTTAGTAATTGTGTAAAATACAAAATGTTGATGTTGTTCAAATGTTGATCAGATAACATTATTTCAGAAAAATTTGTGTAATCATACATTGTTCTTTAATTATGATCTCCAGTGTATATTACTTGGGAGCACAATGTGGGACAAAGCTGTTATCCAGTGGATACTATACTGTAAGTAACTGTGTTACATTTAGGGGCACAGTGTGGAGAAGATTTGCAGGGAGTTTTTTTGTTGATATACTTTGGTAATTGTGTAAAATACAAAATGTTGATTCAAATGTTGATCAATGGAGATAACATTATTTCAGAAATTTGTGTAACATACATTGTTCTTATTTATGATCTCCAGTGTATATTACTTGGGAGCACAGTGTGGGACAAAGCTGTTATCCAGTGGATACTATACTGTAAGTAACTGTGTTACATTTAGGGGCACAGTGTGGAGAAGTTTTGCAGGGAGATAAACAGCTGGAGACAACTTCTGCCCCCATAAGTTGGGTCCTGGAGAGGGCACCATGTAGTTCTGTAGATGATGGAGCATTGTTTCTGTGAGTTGCTAGATGTACTTCTTCCAGTGACTGATCAGTCAAAGACTGACCTTTGAGTATGAAAGAACAGCTCTTAGAATGTGTAGTGTCATTCCGAGTTTCTATATAGCCACACCCACTATTCCATGGCATCTCCGAAACATTTTTTTTTTCTGAGATTCGTGGTCAATGTGATAATTATTGTCTACATAAGATTTTGAAATATATAATATGTAGAGACACAGTAAGAGGATAATGTCATATGTGCGCATTACATCAAAGCGATTTGAGGACAGGTCCCTATGTGTGTTGCAGATGGTGCGCACAGTTACTTTATATACCACGGATAATCAGCGAAATGTAGGAGCGGCACAGAAACACATCCACTCATTAGAAAGACGTCGTCTGAGGAGATAACTTATAAATATATTAATAAGAGCAGATTAACAATAGATTATGTCGATTACCGACCTAATAATGAGCCACCATAGATGCTCCCAGAAACAATAACAATAGGGTTTTTATTGAAAATAAAAATCAGTTAATAATAGAAAATCTCCCGTCCCACTCAATGTTATTCCAATTAAAAACTTATGGTTTTGGATATTCTCAGACTGTTGAGCCAAAACTGCTGCTGTTGAACCTCAATCATTCTCATACATTTTAATATAATCTCATAGTTTAGGTCATTGATGTGTGATAGGTCAATCAGGGCAGGAAAAAAAGCTAAGCTGCCTCTCAGGGGTGTCAGATAATATGTGGAACATTTGTAAAGCTTGTATGGGACACAACCCTTGGGATCTCAGTAAAGCAGGGGTGGGGCATTGTCTCTTTGAGCCAAAGTAAAGCAGGGGTGGAGCTTTCTCTCTCTTTGCACCTAAGTAAAGATGTGTGATACAAATCTCTGCTGGAGTAAAATAAAGGCAAGGGAGACAATCTGTCTTAGAGCCCAATAACAGCAGGGACGGGACTATCTCTCTTAGAGCCCAATAACAGCAGGGGTGGGACTATCTCTCTTAGAGCCCAATAACAGCAGGGGTGGGACTATCTCTCTTAGAGCCCAATAACAGCAGGGTTGGGACTATCTCTCTTAGAGCCCAATAACAGCAGGTGTGGGACTATCTCTCTTAGAGCCCAATAACAGCAGGGTTGGGACTATCTCTCTTAGAGTCCAATAACAGCAGGGGTGGGACTATCTCTCTTAGAGTCCAATAACAGCAGAGGTGGGACTATCTCTCTTAGAGCCCAATAACAGCAGGGTTGGGACTATCTCTCTTAGAGCCCAATAACAGCAGGGATGGGACTATCTCTCTTAGAGTCCAATTACAACAGGGGTGGGACTATCTCTCTTATAGCCCAATAACAGCAGGGGTGGGACTATCTCTCTTAGAGCCCAAAACAGTAGGGGTGGGACTATCTCTCTCAGAGCCCAATAACAGCAGGGGTGGGACTATCTCTCTTAGAGGCCAATAAAAGCAGGGGTGGGACTATCTCTCTTAGAGCCCAATAACAGCAGGGGTGGGACTATCTCACTTAGAGCCCAATAACAGCAGGGGTGGGACTATCTTACTTGGATGTCAATTAAAGCAGGGGAGGGACAATCTCTGTTGTGCTTAATTAAAGCAGAGAGGAGACAATCTCTTTAGAGCTCAAGTAAAGCAGGGGAGGGACAAACAAGCAAAAACACTGCCTACGTGGAGTAAGAATACAACAAGCTGTTTCATTTTTTCTCCCGGCATAAATCCCAGCTGTCCCTGCTGATAGACATCTCTACAGCTCTACTCCTCCCTAGTGGGTGATATCCACTCTGTACACTCTCATTTTGGACAACTGGGCCCAACCCAAGTCTTCATTTGTTGATGGTTGAGAGAGGGAGAGCGGTCAGGTACCGGGTGAAGACGACTAGGATTAGGCATGTACCCTATGTCATTAAATTGTTATTGTCTAGGTAGCACATGGTGCACTCAAGACTCCACTCTATTTTTCCCAGCACTCTGGATGTATGCTGATGATGCAGAGCCCCAGGGTGTATCATGACCCATGTTTGAAGGGACTGTCCCAGTGTTTGGCCATTCTTGTTAAAGGTCATTACGCTTATATCTGATCTCAGATCAGAGGTGCAGCTGGACAATTCCCCCTCCACTCTGTGGCTCTCAGTTCTCCCACTCCACTTGTACAAAGCAAAACACTCTCTAATTGGCTTTATGATTATGTCTGCTGGCACTGTCATATCCAGACTGTGGAGGTCTCTGGGAACTTTCTATGACTGCCTGGTCCCAGGAGCTGTTGCATCTTCAGTGGATGGAGGAGATGTTGCTGTCACCAGACAAATGACCAGAGAGGTACCATGACACCTGGGAAACCTGAATCACTTTCCAGTGTACACCAGACTTTGAAGCCACATGGCTGTGCACTCACAAAATTGACCAAGTGGATGTCCACCCAGTTACCCTCCCTTCCACGACCAGGATACTCATTGGGCTTCTTGCCCACCTTGTGAGCTTGAGTCTCATCCACCTCCTAATCCTGTATCCTCTTTACTGTTCTTCTCATACTCAGTAGGTTAATTTTGCTGAGATGTTTAGACCATTGTAATTTATCAATGGCTTGTGTCCTGGTATCTTGCTTTGTCAACCACTGCTCAACCAGATAATATGGCACATTTACTTATCCGTCCGGAGGAGTTCACCAAAAATGCATTGTCCAACGAGAATGCCCTATGCCGCTATTCACTAAGATCATGCGCCCGATATCCTGCATGTGTCGCTTCCCCGCTCAGGCCCAAGAGGCTCACAATTTTTTTTAGTGGTGCATGTAAGTGCTTGGGCTTGCGACACAATTTGAAATTTAAATCCTGGGCTCAGTCCGAATCAGTCGAATCATCCGACGGCCCGTCCCCGATTTGTGTCGCATGAAAGCAACGCAGCTGTGCCAAAAACCGATCACGTGCCACAAAATCCCAGTGCAGACACCTGTTAAATACCTGTCCAAGACGTGCAATCCCCGAAAACGGTGAAAGTGAGCGTGACCCTTAGTAAATGAGCCCCATTGTGTCTTAATGACACCGACTCTGCCAAGATATGAACTCATTACTGCCCTTCATACCTATGTTAATTCTGTTTTATATTTCCTGATACATTTTTGATGATAAAAAAACACAGCCCACATAATATCCCCATACAGAACCCACAAAACTATAATTAACACTATCAGACAATGTCCATATAGCACCGCTATACACCGTCCAGATATTACAGCCGCTCAATGTACTAGGGATCTATCAGGGATTCTTCTGTATCCTGCCCACAAAACTACAAGACCTTGTATCATATACATGATATACATACTACTGCCCATACACTGACTTCCATACAACAGCGTCTGAATAACAGATGGATACAATGACATATGATACTGCCATACAGCGCCCAAACATCAGGATAACATGTATAATACTGCCAAAATACATAGATTATAGTCTTTTTCGTGATAATTCTATACAATGTAACACAGATATAATGCACAATGTAATAATACCGCCATATAATACATAATTGCATGGGGTTTCCAGCTTATTGAAAATGCTAATAAATCAATATACATTGTCATGTCATCAATATCAGATCAGTGCAAACCTTAGAGCATCCACCGAGCAGCTGATTCTAACTTCCTCTTGCCACAACCAACACACAGGACACAACCAGAGGAAGCGCTCCATCACTTCTGCTCTCTAGATCTCTTTTGTATTCTTTCCTGCACCGGTGGGAGTGACCTACCTGCTGTGACTCACTGCTCCCCCTCCCTCTCCATAGACTTCTATGTAACCGGACACCACAGTCGGCTTCTGTCTTGCTGCTTGTAAGATGGAATTCAGCAGAGATTTCAGAGGGAAAGGACGATTAGGAGGGAAGACAGGAGAATGATAAGAGACAAAAGTAAATGGCTCTTATCAGGGGATGGTCAATCTCTATTGAGACCAATTAAATACAATCTCCTTATGTTTGTTGTATATTTTTTGTGTTTTTTCCCTTCGGACAACATATGTTTATTTACCTGATAATGTATAAGCTGTAGCACCTATAGCAGCAACATGTACTTTGTGATGACCCTGCAGTTACCACTTGAGATTCACTGATGTATATACTGCTAACTTTCATATTGTTTGGACAATTATTTGTTTGGACTCAATGGGGCAGATTTACTTACCCGGTCCAGTCACGATCCCGCGGCTCCTTGTCCGACAAGTATTCGGGTCTGCCGGGATTCACTAAGGTCGTGCACCCGATATCCAGTAGGTGTCGCTGCTGTGCCGAGGTCCGCCGGAGTTCACCATCTTCTTCCCGGTGCATGTGAGTGCTTGATCTTGCGACACAAATCGTTTTTTAAATTCCGCAGTTTTTCCGAATCCGTCCACCGGCCACGCCCCCCGATTTCTGTCTTGTGAAAGCTTGTGCTGATGCGCCACCATCCGATCGTGTGCGCCAAAACCCCGGGGCAATTCAGCGCAAAACAGCGCAAATCGGAAATATTCGGGAAAACCCGACGGAATCGGGGCCGCAGGACCCTTACTAAATGGTTGAAGGACAATCTCTGTTGGAGCCCATGTAAAGCAGTGGGACAATTTCTCTCACGGCTTATGTAAAGCAGAGGAGTATCATGGATGCAAGATTCTTCCCATCACATCCGATGACATAGAGTTACAAATAGAAAGGTGGTCATAGTCATTGATGGAGAATCTTCTCTTGTCCTGTTCCTATTTTGATCTCCTGGATATAAAATAACAACATGGTGTTACAGTTCCTCTTGATAATAGGGTCTAGCACTGTCAGAATTGCTTGGATATTGTCATCTACGTAGATGATAAGTTGTAGGTTGAGTTTAGATCAAGGGGACTTACATTTTTTGGCAACGTTCTTCTCTGCCTACACGGAAACAACAGTCTATGGGGCACATTTACTAAGAACAGTGCACTGTGTACTATGTGCAGTTACCTGTGTAATGTGCAGGGGGCGCCAGATTCATGGCGCACGTTCTTCATGAATGTGGTTCCCCCTGCACTGCTCTGACAGGGTGCACCTTAACACCTACACCTATGACCTACAAGAAGCCTAAAACTATGATACAGGATTAAGCCAAATCAGTATATCTATTTCAGAAGGAATAGACCCCCAACTCTAGACAGCGCTGTTTCGATCTGGTTGGGTCTCCTTAGTACAGCGTAGAGAACTAGTTTGGCTGTGTGACTTGTGGACCTGTAGAGATCTAGTCATGTGACCACAGGTCCTTCTCCCTTAACCCCTTAACGCTCCGCGCCGTAGCTCTACGGCGCAGAGGTACAAGGGATGTATGAAGAGGGCTCACGGGCTGAGTCCTCTTCATACAGAGGTGGGGGTTTTTGCATTTTGCAGAAAACCCCCACCGCTACTAACCGCGGTCGGTGCTTGCACCGGCTCCGACTGGGCGCCATGGTAGCCTCGGGTCTTCGTTTGACACGAGGCTACATGGCTTCTGCAGATTCGTTACAATGAGCCAGTGGCTCATTGTAACGAATGTGCTGCAAAAATGCCATATATTGCAATACAGAAGTATTATACAGAAGTATTGCAGTATATGGTAGCAGCGATCTGACCATCTAGGGTTAATGTACCCTAGATGGTCTAAGAAATAGTGGGAAAAAAAAAAAAGTTTAAAAAATAAAAAGAAATGATAAAATATTAAAAGTTCAAATCACCTCCCTTTCCCTAGAACGGATATAAAACATAATAAACAGTAAAAATCACAAACATATTAGGTATCGCCGCGTCCCAAAATGCCTGATCTATCAAAATATAAAAACGGTTACGGCCGGCGGTGACCTCCGAGGCGGGAAATGGCGCCCAAATGTCCGAAATGCGACTTTTACACCTTTTTACATCACATAAAAAATGAAATAAAAAATGATCAAAATGTCGCACAGACCTCAAAATGGTAGCAATGAAAACGTCGCCTCATTTCGCAAAAAATGACCCCTCACACATCTCCGTGCGCCAAAGTATGAAAAAGTTATTAGCGTCAGAAGATGGCAAAAAATTTTTTTTCTTTTTTGTACACATTCGTTTAATTTTTGAAAATGTATTAAAACACAATAAAACCTATATAAATTTGGTATCACCGCGATCGCACCGAACCAAAGAATAAAGGAGGCGTGTTATTTGGAGCGAAGAGTGAAAGTCGTAAAAACTGAGCTCACAAGAACGTGACGCACGTGCGTTTTTTTTTTCAATTTTTCCACATTTGGAATTTTTTTTCAGCTTTGCAGTACACAGCATGCTAAAATAAATAACATTACGGGAAAGTAAAGTTTGTTACGCACAAAATAAGCCCTCACACAGGTCTGTACACGTAAAAATGAAAAAGTTATGGATTTTTTAAGTTGGAGAGCGAGAAATGAGCCGAAAAACCCTCCGTCCTTAAGGGGTTAACAGCACAATTGAGTCCTGAGAAAAGATACAAGTTAATGTAACTACAGGACACTATATTCTACTGTCCTCAGGACCTGTAAATATCATGTGACCAGGGGTCCTTTGACATCAACACTTCTACTGCACATTTATAACACAAGGACATTAAAACTACTTATAAAATACAATAATTAGCCAAAACAAAGAATGGGTTATAATAATGTCAAAACATTCACTTGGGTAGTAGAGGAGGGTTTCCCAGTTTGCTCAATGTATTCCTACATTTCCAGAAGGAATAACTCAGGAACCGCAGAGCAGTTATGTTTAATACTGAACAGTGACGTGAGGACCTGTACAGATCATGTCATGTGACCACAGGTCCTTTTTCACAACAGCATATTGCACAGATGACAGAAGCTAAATAAAATACGAAATATCGGACATTTTTTTGAAGAATATGGGAAGACTATGGAATATATGATGAGTCGTAGAGTTTGCGGCTTCCCATTGTGTCTTCATATCACAAAGCAGCCGAGATGGGTCTCAAATCAGAAAGGCAAACTTTTCCTGAAGCGAAATGTCAGAAGCAAATTGGCGCGTGTGCCTGGCGGAGCATGCCTGCTCTATTTACCGCTGAACGTTAGCATTAACGCAGCATTAAATCAGAATAATCTGCATCTAAATCCACTTTGTGTCTGGAATGCTAACAGCTAAATGTAACATTAAATTACAATTACACTTTTTTTTTTTTTTACTTAAAGTCAAAGAAGGTTAATAATCTGATTTTTCGAGTTGCCGTGGATTGGTAGACACATCGGGGAGAATCACTTAATGGAATCAGGGGACGGTGAGGAAAATGTGACATCAAATTTGTGGGAAGTGAATAGGGAAAGGCAGAGTAACATATGGCCAAATGAATGAGAATGGACTGACCTTTCTCCGGCTGCCGCCTTCATTTCAATGCAGTTACATTTCCCATTTACCGATTGACTGGTAAGTCCCATCCTGGGCACTTATCTACTGGTCACTGCACTGGACCATCCAGCAGGTTTAGGAATTTAGGGTAGTGTCTCAGGGATCAAAATAGAACCCTAAGCTGGGAGCGGAGCGGGTATCGGTTTTGTGTATCTGAGAATATGCATTTTCTACTCCTATTTTTGCAACCATAACCTGTATGCCACCATCCAACCTGAGGGAACTGGAGAGGATCTGCAAGGAAGAGGCAGAGGATCCCCAAATCCAGGGGTGAGAATTTGGAACATCTTTCCAAGAAGACTCCTGGCAGCACCAGCTCCAAAACTTCTTCTACTCAACACTGAACAAAGGGGGTGAATACTTATCACCGGGGGCTGATAATACTTTCCACCGGGGGGGGCTGAATACTTATCACCGGGGGCTGAATACTTATCTCCAGGGGCTGAATACTTATCACCGGGGGCTGAATACTTATCACCGGGGGCTGAATACTTATTACCAGGGGCAGAATACTTATCACCGGGGGCTGAATACTTATCACCAGGGGCTGAATACTTATCACCGGGGGCTGAATACTTATCACCAGGAGCTGAATACTTATCACCGGGGGCTGAATACTTATCACCGGGGGCTGAATACTTATCAAAAATCTCAGCAAGACAAAATATTTTTTGACAGTTAAAAGGTATAAGTTTAATTATATTCCTCTAAAAAGTACCTAAAGTACCAAGAGCTCACACGCACACACAATGATAATTCAATAGCGCACCAAGCAATGGCACCCTAGTGCGAATACGATAATCAACAAATACGTACATAAAAATGGACTAACCTCAGAAGAAGGCTGGAGATTGGTAAGTTGAGTTACATACCCTGAGGGGGCATAAACTGCATGAGACCCCTCTTGGATCCACACTTACCTACTCCTAGTATAGCCAGTTCTGAAAGGGCCTAGAGCGGGAGAAGGTCCATCCTCTGTTTTTTCGTGGACTAATGGGGGAGGTGTGAGATGTAGTCTAAATTCACCCTACACCCCAAAAAGACTCCCGCCCTTACAAGGGCAGTCCCAAGACTCTGTCCCTTGTCCTAGGTAGCACACAAAACACACACCTCCCTGACGCGTTTCCACCATCAGGCTTCATCAGAGGGAGAATA
>WNYA01003913.1:0-21732 GCA_019512145.1 Engystomops pustulosus | reverse complement strand
ATGGTTAGGTGTTCCTCTTCTTGGTTATGTATTATGGTTATCCTCTCCGCCTCTTGGTTATGTATTATGGATAGGCGTTCCTCTTCTCTGTTATCTAGTATGGTTATTGCCCCTAGACTTGTGTTTACTGCTGAATTCACTCAACGTGATGCATTACATGCAGATGAAAAGATGACAGTAGTCATCGGGGAGCGTATAATAAGACAATGCTGTAAACACAATGCACATTCTTCACAGCTCCTCATGGTAATTACCGGAGCCTTGTTATGGATCTGAGCTATGCTTTGTTCCGCGCTCCTCACATGGGGAGCACAACAATAGACTTCAGTTTGTCATGTTAATTTCGCTAGTCTGCTCACTGCTGCAGTGACATACATTTTCTCATTGACTTCCTCATTCATTTTGATTTGTCCATAGAAATTTTCCCATTTTTATTAAATAAGGTGGAGAAAAATAATCTCAACTGTCAAGTCAACTGGTTCTCAAATACCATACATGTTAGAATAGTTTTTGGAAAATAAGTGATAAGACCATGGCTTCCATTTACTTCGGCTTGCATGTCTGAATTCCTTGCAACTTCCCAGCATCTTAACATCCACATGGATGATCTGTGACTCTTGTTTGTATGTAATTATAAGTATATTAAAGTGCCAGGATTAATGGAATTTAATATGAATGTAACTTTATCATGGAGAACTTGGGTAGGACATTTTCTAGGTAATTTGCTGTACAAGGCGAATCTCAAAAAAATTTACTGGGGGCAATGGGTGGCTTTAGGCACCCCTTGTTTTTTCCCACTGGGTTGCGCCGGGGCCATTGCCTGCCATACCCGGTGGAAGAAACAGGCCTGACCTTATGCTTGATTTAAAAAATCGTAGTTAGATCAGTACTGTGCGAAAAGAGTCTTGAAAAGGTCTAGGGGAATAGTAGCTATAATTATTGAAGATATGGGGTCACTCTTAGACCCCCTGCATGTAAAATGTAAAAGTGTGCCAGTCAAATCCCAAGGACTGAGCTCAGTAGTGTGGTTGCAAGTCCATGCAGAATTGTGAATATGACCCAGAGGTGCATCAACAATGAGGTGAGTTGAGCCTCTTGCCTCAGGCAGCACCTCCTGCAGCTAGATTGTCCTGTTAACACTTAAATAGGGCTTCTTCACACCAGATGTCAGTGTGATTGTGTAGAACCCACATACTTAAAAATAACCTATATATATTACTATGGGATTGGGCCAGGGGGTGCCATTCTATAGCTTGCCTCAGGCAGCAGAAGGTTCTGTAAGATAGTAGAAATATAGCAATATTGACAAAACCATGAGTCTACGGAAAAATATTTCTGCAGCTCCATTGTTTTTGTCAAAAACAACCTAAATGTTTAGAGTAACTGAAACATAAGGCCCTGTTCACACTTCCATTTATATTCCTGACTTCTGGCACCCCAGCTTCCTCAACACCATGTGACTACCTGACCCCTGAATTGTAGTGCATCTTTGTGGATACTAGGAACCTTAGTTTATTATAGAGCAGTGATGGCTAACCTATGGCACTGGTGCCAGAGGTGGCACTCGGAGCCCTTTCTGTGGGCACTCAGGCCATCACCAGAGATGACTCCAGGTATCTTCCTGCAGTCCCAGACAGCCCAGGACTTGCTGTGCACAGAGCTATTTTAAAGTGACAGAGCTACCTGGGACTATTTTCTGCTTTATTGGTGTCCTCAAGTGCTGGTATCAATGAAAACTGTGACAGAGAAGGGAGTATAAATCACAAATTACATTTCTGTGTTGGCACTTTGCGATAAATAAGCGGGTCTTTGTTGTCGTTTGGGCACTCGGCCTCTAAAAGGTTCGCCATCACTGTTATAGAGGAATCCGGGATAAATATTCAGCAGCCGCTTCTCGCTAGTAATACATTATGCGATCATTTTCACATCAAACCAGTCAGTCACGGGTGGCAGAAAATGTTGTTTTTCATCTAGCTAGGATCAAAAGAGCTGCATCACTTTCATGCTCAAGCAGATTTGATGTTTGCGCTCGCAGAAATAAAGTGGGCAAAATATTTTATTTATGGACTAAAAATGATTTTCTGTCAAAAATAGAAGAATTTTCCCTACCCATCAATACTATCAGAGCATATATAGCTTTATATTGTGTTTTGCTGTGTCTTTTACGTATTGGTAGCATATTGCCCTCTCTTACGTAGAGCAAGTATGGTGGGAGTAAATTTGTGGGGAACTGGCTTTTTGTGATGTACCCATCCAGCAATAAAGAAGATAAAGCTAATTGTGGGGATGTAAAAGTATCCTTTAATATCATAGCCCTGGAAAACACCATAAACATCCTCATCATTGTCCTGCATGGGTGGATTGCAGTGGAGCCCCGCATTATTCTCAAAAAATTTTTGCAAAAATTACAATGAAAAAACGTCAGCTCACTCAGCCACTTTTTTGATGCATTACGTGTGATGTACGAGCATGGACACCTTCGGTTCTGAAGTACACAGCATACAAGGAAAAAAAAGGGGAGAGTAGTCCAGGTATCAGGGAATCCATGCTTGAGTAAAAGCATTTTTTAAATTTCATCATAATAAAATTTAGGTAATCTACGGGTCCAGTAACCGCAGATTGAAAGCAGATAGAAGGGATGTATCCTCCATTCCCCATTGATTCTAGTACCGGATGTAGGAAGTGATTTTAAACTTGTAGGGGCTATAATGTTCATACAACCCAGGGCTCATGGCAGCCTTAATCTGTGCTTGCCCACATGTACGTCTTAAGTAGCTACCCTACTATGGCATCTATATGCTGGAGGCCTGAACACTTCTTGCTTTTGAACACCTGTAATGCCTGCTCACACCATGACTCGAATTTGGACGAATCATTGGATCAGGTCAGCATTACTGTGAGTGTTCCCTTCAAAATATCCCCTTTGTACATCCGATTAAAAATATTTGAAAAACGTTTTTCTACAAAACATATCAATTGAATAGCACAGATTGAGAGCTGCTAAGGATCCGTGTTCTGGAATGTTCTGTATGTGGAGCTAAATTTCACAGTTGCTAGATAATGTCTTTGCCGTCTTCCTGAGACCTACTGAAGGGTCACAAAGAGAGCAACCGGGGTTAATTGTAGCTATACAATGCTCAGCATGATCCCCTATGATATAAAACCATATGTTGTTGCGTCACAAGCGGCTGTGCGCATAATTCTGCAATTTCAGTGTATTGTGAGCAATGAATGTATCTGTCCAAATGAAGCCGTTGACATCCAGCTTACTCATTATCACATCGCTCAAATAACATAAAGTGTAGTTGTGGAAAGGTGAATAAGGCCAATATGAAGTCATTATCAGTGGGTTCTTTTCATTGAATATAAAAGCACAACCTTAAAGGATCTGCTCATCTCTTCTGACTTTTATGCTAAATATTTGTTGCAGCTTTTTCCTTATAACTCGATGTTGTTGCTCCAAGAAACTTGGGGATAAACTGACAACTGGGTGTTACCATTTTATTTGTCCCTTTTATAGTTTATTGTCAACACAGGATGGACAGTGTTAGATTATAGCAACACATCCTCTATATGGTAACAACTAGCAGGGGCAGACAAAACTAACTGAGCTTGTAGTCTCCTTTCCACCAGCTCCAGAACTACTTTTTATGAGCTTTGTCCCTCTCGCCTTGTTGATAAAGTGGGAATGCTAACTATTACATTCATACACTATGTATACATGTCTTACACTGCAATTACTCATGTATATTTAATGTATTATATCGGTGAACAAAAGATTTCTGTGACCCGAAAAAGTTAATTAAGATTATTGAAATGTTCACAAATATTAAATAAAAATCCTTCCCAAATGACCTTTTCCTCTTTTGAAAAAAGGATAATACTATGAAAATATTAAGCACATTATTTATCCTGTAAATAGAAATGCAGAAATATGTAAGACAGTAAATACATGGTGCTTTTGGATCCTATAAATGAATTAAATGGTTTTCTTTAGATGCTAGCTGAGAACTTCTGTTTCATTCTACACTAGAAATGTTCTTTCTTATTTGTTGTTATTGTTTGGTCACTCCCTTTCCCCCCAAATTTTATAAAGATATCTATTGCATTTGTAAAGAAGTGAACATCTATGGCAGTGGTGGCTAACCTATGGCATGGGTGCTAGAGGTGGCACTCAGAGCACTCTCTGTGGGCACCCAGGCCATCACCCCAGCACAGAGTTTCCAGACAGGACTCAAGACCTCCTCCTGCAGTCCCTGGGCATGTGCTGTGATCAATGCTATTTTAAAGCTACACATACTTAGTCCTGAGACTACAGGAGGAGCAAGGAAGTGCAGACAAGGCTGCGTTATTATTGGAGCTCCTGCTCTGGGCCCTGCAATTCTTCCTGTTCATGTGGGCATGGAGGGACTACTTGTCTTCCTGGGCCCTTGTACAGCAGTGAAGGCTACACATGCTACATGTCCACCCAGTTGTCAATAGATTTGTACATTTCTGGAAGGTTTCAACTAAAAAAGGATACAAAATAGACAAAAGTAGACAAAAAAAATACACCTGGAGAGGTGACAAAGCAACATTCTAGTTCACATTGATCCACTCTCATAAGGCCCCCTTTACAAAAATGACTGATGCAGCATTGAAAAAATAAAGCAATGCTAGACCCTCCATTAGGCGTAGAGGATGCCCCCTTGTCCTGGTCTCAGGCCTAGGTATAAAAAGATCTTTGGAGAGATCCTTGTACTGTCCATTCAGGTATTTGTACTTTGTAATGAGGTCCCCCTCACACAATATTCCATGTGTGGTCTGACCAGGGATTTGTATAAGGGCAAAACTATTTCCTAATCATAAGAATCTATTCTTCTCTTGATACATTCCATAATTTCATTTGCTTTAGCAGCAGAAGCCTGGCACTGATCAAAAAAAAATTTAGTTCACTATCCACTAAGACCCCCAAGTCTTTTTCTCCTTTTTTTACCAAAAATTGTTTAATTAGACACATAACTATGATTTTAATTTCCTCGACCCGAGTTCATAACCTTGCATTTATCTACATTAAACATAATCTGCCATTTGTCAGCCCAGGGCTCCAGTTTCCACAAATCCTTCTGTAATATTCTACTACCCTCCTCTTTATTAATTACTTTACAGAAATTTTTGAAACTCTGCTTTGTAAACTCTCTATGAGCTAATTAATAAAAATATTTTTTAAAAATTGTCCCCTATTCTGACTCCTGTGGCAACCCACTGGTAGCTGTTATGTGTATACTAGACAATAAAACCTTATACATTTGTTGATGTAGAACTATATCCTGTTATTTTATTGTAACTTCCTCTTTGAATTCCAGCTTGGCCGTTAGGGAAGATTTATCACTAGTGCTAATGTAAGATTGTGTCTCATTTTAGTTCCCATCTCATGTTGTTTACTTTAAACTGGTTTGTAATGTAGTATTTTATTACTATATGTCCCCTTTATGATTTGTAAAGCGCTATGAATATGATGGCGCTATATAATTAATGGTGTATTATTATTATTTATGGGCTTTCAAGCTTAGGGCCAACTCTTGTTTACGTGAATGGAAACAAAACTACATGGGACATCAATCTCTAAATTGGAACACCCCTCTTAAATTTGTAATTCTTTAGAATTTTAGGATATTACGTCTTGCTATGTTACTATTCACATATGACAACATAAATTGTAGTGTGTTACATGCTCTTGTTTTTGTGTTGTAGGAAGGAGGCGATCACTCCATGCTAAAAAGAAGCTAAACCTAAGCAAGCAAGAAAAGAAGAGTGGCTCGGACGTAACCTCTGCCGCAATGAAAGATTCACCAGACGGTAGGACATGCTAAGTTGCTCTTGCATAGCTACTTGTAGCCCCATTTAATGCCCATACTGACTTCCAGTCATTCTTAGGATTATATGGGTGTTTTTCCCAAGAGGGAATTACATATTACATATTGAATTTGATTGCCTTGTTCTGCACGGTCATTGGGCCCAACATGCCCTTACATCTGCTATCAGTGTCCTATTGACAGCCATTATACATGAGTACAGGCGGTCCCCTACTTAAGAACACTCGACTTACATACGACCCATAGTTACAAACGGACCTCTGCATATTGGTAATTTATTGTACTTTAGTCCCAGGCTATAATAAACAGCTGAAACAGTTATCAAATGTGTCTGTAATGAAGCTTAAGTGTTAATACTGATTCTTATGACAACCAACATTTTTAAAATCCAATTGTCACAGAGACCAAAAAAGTTCTGGTTGGGATTACAATGATAAAATATACAGTTCCGACTTACATACAAACTCAACTTAAGAACAAACCTACAGACCCCATCTTGTACAGGCAGTCCCCGGGTTACATACAAGATAGGTTCTGGTTTGTTCTGAGGTTGAATTTGTATGCAAGTCAGAACTATATATTTTATAATTGTAACCCAAGACAGAATTTTTTTTTGGTCTCTATGACAATTAGATTTTAAAAATGTTGGGTTGTCATAAGAACCAGGATTAACACAATAAAGCTTCATTACAGACACCTGTGATAACTGTTATAGCTGATTATTGTAGCCTAAGGCTAAAGTACAATAATTGACAAAAATCCAGAGGTCCGTTTGTAACTAGGGGTCCTCTGTGTTCGGGTGTTCTTAAGTAGGGAACTGCCTGTATTGTAGTGTATTATATCAATGAAAAAAAATTGCAGGGACCAAAATAAAAAAGTAAGGTTATTGAAATGTTTAGAAATATGAACAAATATTGTTCCACAAATTACCTTTTCAAAGAAAAGCATAATACTATGAAAATATTAAACGCATTACGTCATGTTATCCTGCAATGCTGAGGCATGTAAGACAGCAAATTCATGGTGCTTTTCCCTCGGATGCATGGCTGACGCAATGGGAATTGATTTATTGACCCAATACATGGTGTATGGATTTGGATTCAATAAATTGATCACATATTTTGCTTTAGATGCTAGAAGATAACTTCTATTTGATTCTACAAAATGTTGTTTGTTGTTTTTTGTTTGGTCACTTCATTCCACAAGTTTTTCATAATGTGATCAAAAGATTTTATGAACTTTAGAACTGGAACAACAAAACCTACAGCTCACCAAAAAGAGAAAAAAAAACAAGCCCTCAAATAGTGCGTTTGATTAAAATGAAACAAAGAAAAACTAAGTGTCATTTCCAGAAACTTGATTATCGTACAAAATTCTAAATTCACTCTAAAAAAAAAAAAGTTGAACACTGTATATAAAAACAACATGTTTGGTATGCAGGATCAGGGAGAGGTCTACAGATACCGATGGTGAGTTGGAAAGTGATTGGATCAGTACCTTTAGACAGGATGGCAATGGGAGGGGAGAGAGATTCTGTCAATCACAGCAAGTACACTATTAGTGAACTAGGGCCTAGTCTGCAGGAAACGGATGAGTGTGGTGCAAATCAATCGGGGTTGCCACGAGAATGGATAAGTTAATAAAGTTATAGTGTAATTAATTTAAAAGCTCCCAAATACGACATTGAAATATACAACTTATTTTTCAAAAAAAGTGTCCTAAGCAATAATCATAGGCTTTCAAAATGCAAAATGTAATACATTGCTGAATCTAAAGCTTAAATCCACAAAGAACAGCTAGCACCAGGATGAAGGATTGTAAACCAAGCACACTTTACATGCTGGTGCGTGCCCCCTCTGGCAGGATGCACTTTACTTTTAACTTCTTATGCCCATATTTTTATGAAAAAAATCTTAGGAGATTATGCAAAGAGCTCCACAGACTCATTTGCATAGTTTTAAATCCTTTTTTTTTTTTTTAAATAAGGGGGCACTTGCCAGCATGTAAGTGTGCTTGGCTTATAATCCTTCATCCTGGTGGTAGATTTTCTTTAAGGGTTTATACAACACGTACCCACTCCCTTAGCAAACCTGTTTTACCAAAAAAAAAGTTTTTTTAATAAAATTCATTATGTATGATAATTTATTATATAATATTTATAGTATGGTTACATGATCTCTAAAATTTACAGAAGTCTATTGGTCTCAAACAATCTCTCTTCTATTTGCAGCTCCAAACGAAGAGGATGCAAAGCCTCTAGGGTCACCTGTGCTGTCTCTTGAACAGACTGCTGTGATCCAAGAAATGGTGAACCACAATGTTCTTCCAGACCGGATTTCTATCTCTACCCCCGAACTACCTAAAGTAACAGAAGACATCCAGACTGTGGAGGATGTCCTCACGGAACAGGAGCCAATTGACGACTCACAGAAAGAAAGTTCAGAAAGGGAGTCTATAAATCTGGAGGAAGAAAGTGTTGAGTTGCTTGATGACCTGAGGAGTACATCTGATGAGACTCCTGAAGGTTCTCCAAGAAAGAAACCTATTAAAATCCCTAAACCTAAAGGGGATGTTAATGGGGATTTACCAGAAGCTTTTATGTTCCCATGCCAGCATTGTGAGAGGAAATTTACAACAAAACAAGGGCTAGAACGACACATGCATATTCATGTCTCTACAGTGAATCATGCATTCAAGTGTCGATACTGTGGGAAAGCTTTCGGAACACAGATTAACCGGAGGAGACATGAGAGACGTCATGAATCTGGCCCTAAAAGGAAAACTTTAGTGTTGAACACTTCTGGTGAATTTGGCCATGCTCACAAACACATAATAGATTCTCTCAAAGCGACAGAGGAATACAGCAGTTCCCGAGTACAAAGTAAAATGACTGATTCTGATAGAGAAACTTCACATTCTGTACTCTCTGAAGAAAACGGCGAGTCAAGCAGAGAATTGCACCCCTGCAAGTACTGTAAGAAAGTCTTTGGAACCCATACAAACATGCGTCGACACCAACGCAGAGTTCACGAGCGTCATCTAATACCAAAAGGAGTGAGACGAAAAGGTCACCTGCTTGAAGATCCACAACTAAAATCTGAACAGTCTCCACCAGTTGAAAATATTTATGTAGAAAACACAGAAATTGAAGAAGACGGGGAAGCAGATGATGTGTATATTATGGATATATCCAATAATATATCTGAAAATCTAGCCTACTTTATTGATGGTAAACTTCCGACCTGCAGCACGGTTAACGCGTGTGATGTAATAGAAGTGGAGACTAGCACTGCTGATGTCCTTGGAATTAATTGCTTGCTTACTCCTATCAAAGTTGAAGTTTCTCAAAATGTAAGGCCTCTCCAAACTGCCCCTGATAATCCAAACCCACTCAGTGACTCTTCAGGCAGTGGAATTGTGGAACCTAAGAAGAGACGAACAATTAGTCCTCCTTTACTATCAAAAATTAAAACTGAAGTAGAACTGGAGCCGGTTACACCTTCTTGCTCCCTAACAATTCCTTTAAGTGTTTCTGTAGGTGATAACTTGTCTTTTCCAAAGGAGAAAAGTGTTTATTTATCTTCAAAACTGAAGCAACTACTTCAAATGCAAGAAAGCAATAAGTCTCAGATAAGTCCATCATTACTCTGTGAAATTCCAAAGCTTAGCCCAGCTGTATCTACCTTGGCATCGAATTCAAACAGATTTAAAAGGCGTACCAGCTCTCCTCCTAGTTCACCACAACTCAGCCCAGCTCCTAAAGAATATGTTAAGCAAGAAGGAAAAAACACTTGGAATGAAGGACTGGGCCCAAAAATACCAAAGTTAGAAAGTCAAAGCAGCTCCCCTGCCTGGAGTTTATCTGGTAGAGAGGAAAGAGATAACTTAAGTCCATGTGAAGATCTAAAGATCAATAAAGACTGGGCTCCAAATGTATCTTTTGGCAATGCTTGTAACCAGCAACCGTTGGACTTATCCAGTGGAATAAAACAGAAATGTGAAGGCAAAAGTCGATCACAGGTTCCATGGGAATCTGTACTTGATCTCAGCGTAAGTCGGAAGCCCTTTTGTGAAACTGAGGCAAAGGATTATAAAGGGAACAATATTGGGGCAAAGAAGAAGAAGCCTACTACGTGCATGTTAAAAAAGGTCCTTCTAAATGAATATGATGGATTAGTGCCTCCAGGGGAAAATGCTTCACAGCCAGATTCAGAGCTTCCCTGCAGAACAGATGAGCTTGGGCCTGAAGGTGAACTTGCTGGATCAAGTGAAGATCTTCCTACTACAATGGAAGATCCCTCTGCTTTAGATGAGAGCACATGTACAGCTGACTGCCATTCACCACCTATATTGACACCTTCTGAAGCCCCTTCACCTTCCCCTTGTCCTCCATTTTTAACAGACACTACATTGCCTCCTCCTCTTCTTACAACCAATGTTCCATCACTTCCAGATTCTTCATGCAGTGTTCCTCCAACTCCATCTTGTGCTTCACCCCTTTCTGCCAGCACACAGTCCCCACTACCGGTTCTTTCTCGCACAGTGTCTCCATCTCCATCTCTTACTACTGATGATCCTTCTGGTTGTGCTTCCCCTGGTCCACCTACTCTTTCCTCTTCATCATCGTCTTCTACTACTTCTTCTTCATCATCATCAGCATCTTCTTCATCTTGTTCATCACCTCCACCTTTGTCTGTAGTCTCTTCAGTTGTATCTCCATCTTTAAATTCAGAATCGTCTGCCCATATATTTAAGCAAGAGAAGCACGATGATGAAGCACCGACTGAAGACTCTTTGCAGATGATTCAAAACGACTCAATTTGTGAAAGTTTTAGCAAGTCCTTTGTATGCAATGTTTGTGACTCTCCATTTGTAGCGATCAAGGACCTTGCCAAGCATCTTGTTGTGCATGCAGAGGAATGGCCTTTCAAATGTGAATTCTGTGTGCAACTTTTTAAAGATGTCTCACATCTCTCAGAACATCGTTCTATGCTACATGGGGTGGGGAAGATTTTTGTATGCTCATTATGCAATAAGGAGTTTGCTTTTCTTTGTAACTTACAACAGCATCAGCAGGACCTACATGCAGATAAAGAGTACAGTCACAGGGAATTGGAAAGTGGAACACTGAGACCACAGAACTTCACAGACCCAAATAAGCAAAGCTTAATCCTAAATGAAAGAATGGATGAGGACCCCATGACACCATCGCCAGAGGATGATGGTGATATTAATGACTCTTCTGAAGAACTATATACAACAATTAAAATTATGGCTGCTGGAGAAAAATCTAAAGATCCAGATGTACGAATGGGTCTCAATCAGCACTACCCGAGCTTTAAACCACCACCCTTTCAATACCATAACAAAAATCCTATGGGCCTTGGGGCTACTGCAACCAATTTTACTACCCATAATATTCCTCAAACCTTCACTACTGCTATACGTTGCACTAAATGTGGGAAGGGCGTTGACAACATGCCTGAATTACATAAGCATATATTGGTATGCGCCTCTGCCAGTGACAAAAAGAGATACACTCCAAAAAAAAATCCAATACCTCTAAAACAGACTGTGCAGCCTAATAATGGGGTAGGGATTGTTGTCTTGGAAGCTGAAGAAAAGAATTCATTTCGGCGAATGGGTCAACCTAAAAAACTTAATTTTACTATTGAAATCGGCAAAATGAGTTCGGGCAAGATTAAAATGGGGGCAATAAAAAGGAAAAACCAGCTAGTTCACAAGGCAATTTTGCAAAAGAACAGGAAGGCGAGACAAAGATCTACTGATTCAGCACCTCATTTTTGCCCCTACTGCAATCGAGAGTTTACCTATATTAAAAGCTTGAACAAACATGCTTCTTTTAGTTGTCCAAAAAAGCCAGCTTCTCCACCCACCAAAAAACCAAGTCCCAAACCATCAAAGAAGCCATTATCTGTTAAGAAAAAAAAACCCAGCATCCCTCGAAGAACAGCAGATGCAGAGATACAAATGCAAAACACAGAGTTAAATTTGGGTAAAACTAGAGCAAGGAGTCTGGCACCTGCTCCTGTTCCACCACCTCCCCTGCCCATCAAGTCAAAGCAGAATGTGAAATCTACTCCTCCTGTGAAGTCTAAAAAGCAGGCTGTGCCTGTTGTAAGGAACTCAAGCCCTGTAAGACTACCTAAGGGCCAAATGGTCCAAGAGGGGAAGAAATCTAAGAAAGCCACACTCCAAGTCCTACACCAGTCTTTTGGGAGAACGCAGAGGAAACTTCACATGCGAATACAAAAGAACAAGTTGCCAAACAAACATCTAGCAAAGAAGAAAAAAAAGGACAAGTTCAGTGCAAAGTCCAGAGAGAGGGTTAGCGGACCCCGAACTAGAAGCTCTGCAGACTATTCAGATAGGAGAGAAGATGGAAGGCAAGAATCCAGGTAAATGTAAGTCTTCTAGAGCTTCTCTATTGTTAAATTGTTAAAAATGGGAACTGCAGTTTTTTTTAAGTATTTGTTTCTTTTTCAAAAGGAAAGTATATCACCACATCCTTCACAAGGGTAGTCATGGCACCCTGAATGGCAAATATGCCTAACAATCCCAATATTGCTAGGCAGATAAGAATTCGGCAAGCTCTTGATGCTAGGTAAAATAGTCCTTCTGGGCCTAGTTCACCCCTGGGTGCGGACATCCGTTATGAACTTACAACACTATAACGATAAAAACTGAAGTCTATCAGATCCGTTAAAATGTCATTTGATTTCAAAGGACATTTAATGACTACTGTTAGTATCCATTGTACCATGACAGAAGTGGTGCAAAGAAACACTAACCGAAGCCTTTAAAGGTCCATTGAAATCAAAGGACATTTTAACAGATCTGTTAGTCTTCAGTTGTTATAATTTTAGTGATGGCAGTTAACTTTGCATTGTTTTAAGAAATTTGTGAAATTTTACCTTTTAAGAGCTATGGTTAAGCATGGAGGCATACATCCTCTTTTTTTTATCCAGCATTAGATTTCTCACATGTTGTAGATGGACCTGTAGATCCTGCACACTCGTAGGTTGCGGAAGCTGGATCCATAATAACTTGACTGGTCATAAAGCTGGTGATCAGAAAGGCCAAGAAGTGTTGTAATCTGGCAAAGTCATTCCTGAGGAGCCCTATATCCCTGAATCTTCTGTATTGTACTAAAAAATGGTAGTTGGATGCCCTACAACGAAATGCAATACATATGTCTGCAGAATGTCCTGCTCATGTGACTTCTACATGGTGACTGACTATTATATGCAATGACTCATCACATCAGTACACTCTTCTGGTGATCTTTCTTTGTCCAGATCTGCAATCATCAACACTCTTGGTAGTTATACCAGTCCCTAACGACACTACCTCAATAGGCACACCAGCAACTACTCCCACTCTCTCAGCAGACATTCCACTAATTGCCCACACACTCTCAGTAGTCGCACCAGCACTTACCTCCACTCCCTCTGTAGACATACCAGAAACTGTCCCCACTTTCTATGTAGACACACCAGCACATGCCCCCACTTGCTCTGTAGACACACCTGGACTTGCCCCCACTTGCTCTGTAGACACACCTGCACTTGCCCCCACTCGTTCAGTAGAAACACCTGCACTTGCCCCCACTCGTTCGGTAGACACACCTGCACTTGCCCCTACTCTCTCAGTAGACACACCTGCACTTGCCCCTACTCTCTCAGTAGACACACCTGCACTTGCCCCCACTCTCTCAGTAGACACAGCAGCACCTGTCCTCACTCTCATTTTTCCCACCAGCACTTAATTACCATTCCATACCACTTAATTACATACCCCCACTCTCTCAGTAGATGCACCTACCCCCACTCTTACGGTACACATAACAGCACCTTACTCCACTTTCTCATGAGACACTAACATCCATTCTAATGTAGTTCAACTAAAAACAGGGTTTACAGTAGATTCCTGGTGGATATTATTAAGTCTAACTTTTTGTTTCATCTTGCAGGGGCCTGTTATAAATTGCATCCTTTTCCAATGACCATCAAAACATGGAATAGCTGTTGCATGATCAAGAGAAAATAAGCACTACACAAACAAAGCAAGAGAATGCAATGCAGACTGCACAGCGACAAACAGCCAACCCACTGCAGCCCTGTCACCATGTGATTTCCTGCATTTCCTCCGTGTTTGTCCGGCATGCTGAAATACTGTTCATTCCAGGAGGACTCCGTACATTCAACATGGAGCTGCTCATTGACATGAGTACATTCTGAGTTTGGTGTGATTATTCTTGGAACAAAAGAGATCTTATACAGGGAATGTAGACTTTATCTATCCCCCTGTAAACCTTATTTTAAAAAAAAGAAAGAAAAAAAAAATCTTTAAAAAAAAAAGTTGAAAAATGTTAAAAAGTTGGCAATTCAGGGTTTTGAAAATATTGCTGCATTTGACACAAGTACTTTAACGGAAAGTACCAAACTTGTTTTTTTACCTATAAATCCTGCAATTGAAGCCTAAAATATGAATTCAATGACAGTTTGGAACTTTGTCAAATTCCCGCCATTAGACACAGGATATAGTATTTCATTACTATTATTACTTTATTGTTTTTACCATATTTCAATCTCACATCTTTATATTCACACAGAGCTGTAGTCTTGAAGGTATATCACTTAATAAAATGTCCTCTTCTGAGTTTCATTTTATTCTAAGGTTGGATTGATGGTCTATGTATGAGTTCCATCAGTAAGGGATTCCATATAATGCACACATCTGTTGTGTCAGTACTGTAGGATAGCCGGAAATCCTTGTTTTGGCCTAAGTTTTGTTTGTTCTTCTCACTACTGTCCTGAGCAGTAATTTTTCCATTTATTCATCCCGGTAAGTATCCTCTATATACCCTTCTCTGTCATCATTTAAGAAGTAATCTACCTCCTAGACTGTAGTTCAACACTTGTTTTGGTGACTCTTGTGCCACTTTATCGCTTTTACTATCATTCCCAATTTTCAATTTTTTTTTGTTTTGATTCTCTAACGGGGGACGTTTAAGTTCAGAAACTGTATAAAGCATTTGTAGAACGTTTAAGTATAAAAAAAAGACAACAAAAAATAAAATATTTAAAATTATTTAAATTTGTTTTTGAACATGTCAGTTGTATTATGTGATTTATTTTTGTTTTTTGCTTATATTTTTGGGGATGTGAATCTTAAATTTTTTCATGTACTGAAGTTTGCTGTTTTCTCCATTATTATTATTATTTTGTTTACTTTGATAAGTGATTTTAAATATATTTTATTGAAATTATTACTGTTTGCAGAATTGAAAAGAACAGTTAAGGTTGTCACTGCATTGACAGATATATTTTACTTAGAGGTATACACAACATAAGATGTGGTTTATGCTATTTTTATTCTGGCATGAAATCCTGTGATTGTCAGATGTGTTTTAAAATGGATAAAAAAAACTTTTATGCTGTTTCAAGCACTTAACCTTATAGAAGGGGCTATCGTGATACCTTTTATATACTTGTAATCAATTTAAAAAATACTTTATTAAACCAAGTTTGGAAATCTAAACTTTAAACAGTTGAGACTTTTTTTATGAGTGTGGTCTGATGACAATAACTTCAAATTCATGGAACTTTATGATGTTACTCTACTCTTCATAGGCCATCAATATCGGATCAGTGGGGTCACACTTCTGGCACCCTCGCAATCAATGGGTTGAAGGGGTCGTGCCCACTTAAAGAGGTTTTCCCACGAAGTTAGGCCCTATTTACATTATAGGGCCTAACCTACTGATTGTTGGGGGGTCTCAGTGAAGGGATCCCCATGTATCACAAGAACAGGGGACCGATGTACCTCTGTGACTGCCCTCGTGGCACACCAAGATGGCCAGAGCAGCCCTACTCGGCAATCTCCTTCAGCTCCATAAAGATGAACGGGGCAGCCTGGCCATGTGCAACTGGCTGCTCCAGCCATCTCTGAGGTGCTACGAGGGGTGCACCGTTCTAGTGACCTGTGGATGTGGCCTAACTTGCTTCTTGGGAAAAATCCCTTTAAGATATTAAGAGAAGGTGGGCCTAAAGTATCAAAGTGCCACCTGCCAGACACCTCTATTTATGAAACACACAAGATTTAAAAATACATTGCTCCAAAACAAAATATAGAGAACATTGAAATAAAACATCCTAGATCTCAATGAAATTTTCCAGTTGCAATTCTTTACTCATTACATGACATAGGGGAATGTGTTGAGAACAATGAAACATAAAAATCATCAATGGCAATCGAAATGAATATCCCATGGAGGTGTGGATTTGTAATAATACTCAAAATCCAATTATAGTGGAAATGCTTCAAGACAAGTAACTGAGGCTCAGTAGTGTGTGGCATCCACATGCGTTTAGGACCTCCATACCACACATGCTCCTAATGGGTCATCGGAAGTTCTCCCAGACATGGATAAAAGCCTCATGCAACTCCTGGACAGTCTGTGGTGCAACATTGTGTTGGTGCATGAAACAAGACATGTCCTAGATGTGCTTGATTGTGTTCAGGTCTGTGGAATGGACAGGCCAGTCCATAGCATCAACAACATCATCATACAAGAACTGCTGACACTATAGCCACATGAGGTCAGAAGGACCCCAGAGCCCACTGCACCTGCATATGGTCTCACAATAGGTCTTGGAATCTCATCCCGCTTCCCAATTTTACCTAATTCCGGTGTCATCCTGGTTACCTCTGGCTAGCACGTGGAGGCCATCAAAAAAGTGCCTCCCAACACCGTTACTGTCACACTGCCAAACCAGTCATGGTTCAGGATGGTGCAGGCAGCAGAACGTTCACTGCGCCTCCAGACTTTGTCATATCTGCTCAGTGTGACCCTCTCTCATCCTTGAAAAACACATGTGTGGCATGCTGGGCACTCCTACAACCCTCAAGGAGTCTGTTATCGACAGCCTGAAGAGTCATGGATATTAGTGACCTGCTAGAGGTCATTTTGCAGGCTCTGGCACTGAAGGTAGTGGTCCTGCTGCTCAGTTGTTGCTGATGGTAGTAAAGAGAGGGCATAAGGCTGGCTGCTTGCTTTAGCTAAGGATAATTGGTGGACAAAAACCAGGGAGGAAGGAAGTTGATGCCCATAGTTTAAAATAAACAGAGGTTCTCCTGTGTATCTTATATGATGATGCTAATGAAACACAGGTCTTCCATTTACCTTTCATCCCCATAAAGTTCCATTTGGAATTGTATCTATCCTACTTCTGTTATTTATACAGAAAAAAATGATGTGGACTGCTGCACTATTTTATCTGCTATAAACAACGGAAAGGCAAGAAGGAAGCTGCCAAATACAGATGTGAACTTATCCTTATTTATTACAAAAATAGTTGCTTCTCTTCCAAATAATATGTTTGATGAGCATAAAAGTGAGCGAAATAAAAAAAAACATTAGAAAAGGCTGCAGTGCTTCAGTCAGAGTAAAAAAATAAAAGTTATTGCTGTTAAAAGATGAAAATGACAAAAAAAAAAACAATGATTTTTTTTGTTCTAAAATGTTTTTTTTTTATACCAGGAGGAGATTGTATCCTTGTCTAGCAGATACTTATGATGGAGTGTGAAAAGAGCAACATATAGGCCCACATTTATTAAAAATAGTCTGTGGAGTGTGCAGATTCATGAAATGTGTCACTCGTTCTTCATGAATCTAGCGCCCCCTGCACTGCTCTGGCAGAATGCATCATTTTTTTGGTGCACTTTGTTCATGCTGCAGAATTGTGGCGCATGTCAGTAATAAATTTGGCACACGGTTCCGACTTAGCACTAACTCGTCCCTTTAGGTGCACATTTCTTCTGTCTTGTCGGACATAATGCAGCCATGACGTAAAACTGGTGCAGACACTTTATAAATACACGTGCAAGCAGTTTGCATGTTCTTTTCAGAGCAAAGTCAGAAAGAAAACTGGCGCAAACACTTTAATAAATGTCGGCCATAGTGTGTAGAAACTATAGAGATTTAGTTTTCTCCTTATTCTTATCTACATCATGGACTGGTTAGGGCTGCACTTTAGTTGTGAACTACCATGGAGCGTCTACTGCATATGTCATCACTGATAATGTATGCGCTATGCCTAAAAAATACATGGATGATGCTCCCTCTGGTGGATAGCAGTGGGAAAGATACATGGTATACAACAGTTTTCTTATTCTTTATTTTTTTTACTGACCAATTTTTATTGGTTTTATAGAAAACATGTATGCACAGCAATATAGATTGATGGCACATTTCACCAAAATTGTTATGTCATTTAATTTGCAAATTAAAAAAAAAATGTATTTTTGTTGACATGGTGTACTAAAGGGAAAAAAAATCTATACAGAATGCACATTAACGACCTGACCCTTTTTTTGTTTTTGTGTTTCCAACTTTTACTCCCCATCTTTAAAAATCCCAAACTTTTTTTATTTTCCCATGTACAGAGCTGTATGAGGGCTTGTTTTCTGCCCTAGTGATGTTTAATATTTCATGCCATGCACTTGACAGCTGGAAAAAAATATATCTTATCATATAATGTCCCCCTTAGTGGTCTATCACTTATTATGGTGCCTCTGCCATGTATAATGCCTATTTAAAGGAAACCTACCACTGGTAATGGTAGGTCTTAGCTGTAAACACCGGGCACCATAGGAAGTGCGCGCAGCGCCGAAGCTACCTCGGGTCTGTTCATCAAAATGTGTTTAAACCGCGATATAGCGGTTTAAAACACTAGCAAAGGTAATCTCCGGCACCAGCTCACCCTGAGCTGGTGCCCAGTGTTTACAGCTAATACCTACCATTAGCAGTGGTAGGTTTCCTTTAAGATACTGCAAAATTTATAATGCCCCAATGCACTTCCCTGCTTCTAGGTGTCATGACTCCATCACATGCCGTCTGCACACAGCAGCATGGGAGGCACATTGATGAATGGCCCTGGGACAGCAGGACTGACTTGAAAATCTGGGATGAAGGAGCACTTATACACTCTCACCGCCTTTCTCTCTTCATTTGCCCTTTCTTCTGTGTTTTGGGAAAATATAAAAAAAATTCTGGAAAGAGGTGTGGACCTAAATATGTCTGTATGTTCATACTTTCAGCCACAAGATGTCATGCAAGGTATTCACTTGTGAGTGTCTACATTTGGTGAATGATGTCACCCAGCTGTAATATCTTCTGTATGTACAGTTTGCACATACCGGTAATACTTTCTGGGAATAGGAACAGAAAACCACCTTTTTTGAAGATGACTTTGGAGCTAATGATATAGCAAATGAGTGTATTTCTATTGGAATGATTTACAAATAGCCTAATAGGGTAAGAATACTCGGTGGAAACGTGTGTCCAACATCATAACTAGTCTACCCTATATGTCCTATACAGAAAAAATATGTACATATTTATATATATATTTTGACATGTACCAGCTCGACGAATGCCAAAAGGCCACTGGCTCAACATATAACATTTTGGGTGCATGCATTCTTAAGGTGTGCATAGGGCAAAAGATCTGATTAGAGCATTAGAGCGGCTGCAGACAGACAAGTGCTGCTGTGGTAATGGTTCGCATGTTTGTCCAATGCCATCCTTTGCACACATTGAATATGCAAGTAAAAAGGCCTCTTCTATGCCGCACAGGGCTAGGGAGGTGATGCGAGAAGAGGAAGAGACTGCACTGAGATGGAAGGTTCCACCTAGGGATTCCCAGGAAGATGGTGAAAGGGCGGCCTGTGATGTTAGTGGCAGCCAGGGATGAACATGTTATGAACATAAAACTCAGTCTCTTTATTCTTGGACGCTAACATATAAACAGTAACAAGTTGAGGTAGAAGGTTCTTCCTGTTTGGTCCACAAGGTAGCTGGTGGTTGGGTAGCAGTCTGGAGAGTAGCTCACAGCCCTGGTCCTATAGCCTGGGGCTGGAGGATAAGGAGAGGCATATCAGCAGGCCTGATGGAGGGGAATCCCTCTCAGGGATCTGGAACAAACTAAACTTGATTGAAACCCGAATCTTGCAAGGAACTCCCCTAAATAAACTTTAGCAGGTGCTCAGAAGGCATGCTGAGCTTCCAACTAATGGCTGCCCTTGCTACAGAGAAGGATAAACATAGTGGTTGCATTTAACATCAGCAAGTAACATTAACTCTTCCTCACAGGCAGAAGGGAATATTAGTAGATGGCTACAAGGCTAAGGGATAGTTCCCTGAAAATAGCCAATTGTCCAGAGATTTACAGAGATGATCAAGCTCTGCCTATTATATAGGGAGTTAAAGGAAGCAGGTTTAGTTTGTAATGTCTGACCAGAAGGCCATTACAAGTAGAATGGGAGCCCTTGCATCATAAAGAAATCTGATACAAGGACTCCCTGTTTGTTGGCGACGATGCTGTAAGAACTGTTACTGTGCGGGCAGACAGGGAGTTTTTGCATCAAATTTCTGTAGGATGCACATTTTCCCATCCAGTAAAATGTGTGCGATAGCTACGTTTTCTTTTTTGTGCCACAAAACATGTTTCCCTTTCTAAAAGCAAACTCTGAAGACATTCCTGGTGCACAACTTTTGTTCCAGGGCAACCTCCATCATCCAGAATTCACAAGTGAAAATTGCCCAGAGACTGACTAAGAAAACCTAAGTTGTCTATAACCTCTAAACAATGTTATATGTATCCTTGAAGTTGCTAAAAGACCTTCTATAGGTAACTTATTTTGACCCCTTTTCCTCGAGCTCCTCAGTGGCTTTAGACTATGGCTACAGAGTTCTGGGATACATAGTTTGATCTTATTATCCCTTTTCTTTGTTGCTATATAAGCTCCCTGGTGTGATTTTGTAGGATATCCAAGAAGAAATAAAATTACCTGAAATTTTTAGCTCCTATATCTAACAAAGGTTTGCCTTACCCTGGTAAATTTCTTGCTGCATTCAGTGGATGGTGTGTGTAACATCTGTGCCGCCATCATTATACTTATTATATCATTAGACACTGGTTTCTGCTTGCTTGCTACCTGTAGTGATTTGCACCTTACCCATCATTCTCATGTAGCTCTGCTCTGGTTCATCAATAGTTAACCCGCAGTTACTGACAGACTCTCCCTCCACACACATTACTCCCTGGATAACGGGATCTTGGGGATCTGCACCATTCATTCCATGAGGCTGCGACTAATGAAAAGACACTTTACATTGTTCATTTATTTTTATTTAAATTCTAAGAATGCTTAGAAATATAGCAATACAATGTATAAAATATATAAAAACACTTAAATTCTCTGTAACTGACTTCACCTTAGAGACACTTGATTGGGGAGGAAGAGCTTAACTTAACAAAGAAGAGAGAAAAACGGTTTCAAGAGTCGTGGCAATGCATGCCTTGTCTTTCCAGGGATGTGAATGCGGAAAGGATACTGTCTGTCTCAGTACATGGATTGAACCATATTCCAATGGTAGGGAGCAAATTTTCTTTTTTTAAAAATTTTTATTAAATTTTTCTAGTTTGCCTTATACCCATTGTACACCTTTTCATGTTTTTAAAAAATGTCCACAGATAAGGGGATAACTAGCTGATCGGTGAGCTTCCAACTGCTGCGACCGCCACTGAAAATCACGGAAACAGGATCCCCAGCTCTCCAGGGAATGTGATTGGTGGGAGTCCCAGCTGTCGGACTCTCACACATCAGCTAGTTATCCCCGATCCAATGGATAGGGGACAACTTAAATACTTGTGACAACCTTTAATTGGTTGCACCACAATAGAATTATGTGTTTGCCTGGATGAACTACTTTGTGGGCAATGCATACAATTGTTATGTGTGATGCAAATACTTCATAATATTTTTCGGAGTATAAGGCGCACCATCA
>WNYA01003912.1:0-21743 GCA_019512145.1 Engystomops pustulosus | reverse complement strand
TTTTTGGGACTGCCACATACAGGCACTCAATCTATTCCATTTTTCTGGAGGGACACCTACCTGCTCCTCTGGTTTGAAAACTTTTTGGGGCTGCCACATACAGGCACTATCCAAATTAAATTGTCTCCATAGCAGCCTCCACACGTTGTCTCCATTGCTACCTCCAAAAGTCGTCCATATAGCTGCCTCCATACATCCTCCCCTTATCAAACGAGGTGTGTCAGGCAGAAATTTGGGTTGTTTTCATGGATTCCACATCAAAGTTGTTAACTTTGTCGCCACCCTGCTGTGTTATCCACAAAATATACTGGCAAACTTTTATGATTAACCGATATTATTTCAGCGCTTCTTGCGCAGCTGTTTACATTCCCCTCACCCGCCATATCCCAAACTTATAAGAACGCTACTACACTTGATCTTATACAAAAGGTTCTTAGAAGTGCTGTTTGGGGAGTAGCCTAGAGACAGGGGCTTGGATTGGCGAAAGCTCGCCTGGCTGCAGAGCGCAGGCTCCATCCCAAGATCCAACTAACATAGTTTTAACTGCAGCACCTTTAATCTACTACTAGTTCACTGCCTCCATAATAATAATAATAATAATCTTTATTTATATAGCGTCATCATATTCTGTAGCGCTTTACAAATCATAGGAAACAAATACAAATGTAATGTAACAGAGCACAACATTTGTATGGAACAACAGGAGTGAGGTCCCTGCTCGCCAGAGCTTACGGTTTATGAAGATGATGGGGTAACACGAGGTAAAAGAATATTTAATGGTCAAGCCATTCTTCTTAGGGAATAGAACAAAATATAATAAATGGAATTGCTGTCGCTTGAACCACTCAGCCGTCATCTTATATACCAGGTCCAGGGTGAATGGGACTGCAGAGAAGTCTGGTGCCTGTTGGTTGCTGGATAACAGATGGGAGGACGACACAGGACGGGTTAGTAGAAGAGTTAAAACTTCATGCAGTTAATGAGTGTTATAGGCTTGCCTAAATAAATGGGTTTTAAGACCACGTTTGAAACTTTGGAGGTTAGGTATTAGTCTGATAGTCCGGGGCGACGGGAGCACTTGACTGCCGCATGGTTCCCACCGCAAGTGGAGCACTCATGCTTATATTTGCAGAGCCCATAGAACCTGCAATGGCCCTCGTTGAAGAGCCAGCAGGCCCCAGGGCGCCTAACGGCCGCCGGACCGTGGCCGGGATGCCCAGCCTGACCGGCGGCCCCCGAGTGAAAGGGGGGTCGCTGAGACACCATCAGGCGGATCCAATCATCCGCCGCCTTCACACCCCAGCCCATTCCCGGCTCCAAAGACAACCTTCTCCTAAAATCATCATCATACCGCCACCATGCGGAACCCCCATGAGACTTGTAGGAGGAATAAATAACGTCTTGATAAATGAACAATTCCGAACAGCGTTCAGGGTGTTTTTGACCCATCACGCACCCTAACACAGAAAAGGCTTGCAGCCAATTATTAATGGTTTTAGCAACCCTCGGTTTCCGATCCTGAGACCTAGCCGTCACAACCACCCGCTCCTTATCCACCGTATGCTGATCCACGGAAACCAGTGACCAAATATCTATATATGCGTTAGCCCAAATCTTCTCCTTAACCTCGTCATCCACACGAGAGCCAAGGGGGCTGACGCTGCATAAAACAGAATCTTTTGTGAATCACTGAAACGGTGGAAGGAAGCGGGTGCAACTGCCGGCGCTGAAGGAGAGGGAGAGGGGTACTTGTCTAGCAATGCCTTCAAAGAAGATACAATATCAGAACCCGCTGCACCACCCCCACTCCCCCAAGCACCCGCATATTGGAACTCACCAGTCGGAAGCACCACCGAAGGAGCCGCTGCCACCACTGAAGGCTGAGACACCGTAGCTGGAACAGGCTGTGCAACCTGAACCGGAGCCGATATCACTGGAACAGGAGGAGGCTGCGGATCTGGAACGGACCTCCTAGAAGAAGCGGACACCCGGACTCCCCGCCTACGGCGTCTACGCCCAGACATCGCCGTGGCGTCGGAAGACCCATCAGAGGAGGATGGGGACCGCCACCTAGACGATCTGGATCGCCTCGACCGCTTCGAGGACCTGGAATCAGCACTCAATCTGTAAAGATGCACCGCAGATCCGCGGCGGGAGCGCCTACGGGGTTCTCGGGAGGAGGTAGAAGACTCCGAAGACTGGCTGCGAGACCTATTACGCCTGCGCCTTGGGGCACTGAACCCAGGAAGAGACAACGGAGGGGGGCAGGGGGGGGGGAGCAGAACTGCGACGCCGCAGGCTGAGCCGCCGACCCCCCACCTGGCGCTGCAACTGGCCCCAGATGCTGCGACTGGTGCTGAATGGGCTGTCCCGTGGCCTGCAGGGGGCCCAGCGGGGGGGTGACTAATGCTGGGGGTGCTTGCACAGAGGTGCCCACATCTGCAGGCACCTGGGAGACGCAGGGCAGCAGCTCCTGCGCGCCGCCCGTAGGCAGCGCCAAAATAGAGGGTTGGAGAGAGAGGGGAGGGGGGGCCAGGGACGGACTCCCCGCACCAGGCAGACTATGCCCCGATACCCCGCCCTCCACCTGAGAATGGGCGGAGGTATCGGAAGAAGAGGGACCCGAGCTGGCCGCAGTGCCCATAGCTACTTGCACTGCACGTGGAGGCTGAAAAATGGCGGCCGCACGCCGAGAAAACGCGACTTCCGCCACGTCAGGTGACCGGAAGTGGGCGGCCGAAGGGGGCGGGGCGAGCGCCGCGCTGTCCGCCTGACACGCGCACCCGCCGGGAGAGGGAGCGCGCTCCGCAGGAACCCCACGGGAGCGTGAAGACCTGGCGGAACGCCGAGATCCACCCGATCCGGTAAGTCCCCGGCTAGCACGTGGCTGTGAGGGGCGGGGGGAAGGTGATGAAGAGGGGCTAAGCCGGGATGGCGGGCGCGACACGCGCGCCACCGGCGCCCACCGCTGCGACCAACCGCAGGCGCTGCAACCGGCGCTTGAACTGAGGTCAGGAATTGCTGCAGCCAGCCTTCCCCCTCCGTTTGCAAGCGGGCACGGAAAGCCGCTGCAAGAGGGTCCTCCATTATACTCAGGCTTAGACCTGGACACCGCACACCACACTGCTTCCTTGCCAGCTTGACAAGAAGAGGGAAGAACCACCCCTCTGGCAAGGCTTAAATCCACACGCCAGAAGGCGTGAATAATTATGAGGTAGCAGGGGTGGAGATAAGCCACAACCCACCCTCTTAATTAAAGTGCCAAACCCTGACCTTGAACTTGAATTCTATAAAAACCGAGAGCAGCCACCAGTCCAGGGGCACCTTCCTTATTTAGTCAGGCGTACCCCGCAGAAGTGTCTCATAAGATAAAGATGCTATAACCACAAATGTCACGTATGTATATAATGTAAATGTTAGTGCAAGTAATGTAGCGCTATGAGGACCATATATGCAAATAGTTGGTTGTAATTTCAATATTTCCCGACTAACAGCACTCACTCATTACCCGACTAACGGTTAGCCGAAACCAGTTGTATGTGTTCTATGGCGACATAGTGAAATATTGATTAATACCCACAAAAGCACATTACCATATTTTTCGGACTATAAGGCGCACCATCAATAAATGCCTTCTAAAACACTAGGTTCATATATTGAGGCGCACCATATTATAAGGCGCACCTGAATTAGCAGATAATGCCAGAGCAGTGGCCGAACCTTGCACGACAAGGCGCTGTTGGTCTGTAAAGTACGGTTCATATATAAGCACATCTGGACTATAAGGCTCTACACCGTGATTTATGAGAAACAAAGGATTTTTTGTGTGTCTTATAGTTCTAAATACGGTATAATGCCTCCTAGCTTTCGAATATATAGAAATATAAAGCTTTATTAAAACAACATGACCCCATTAATCATGTTATTTCCAATTGTAAGCAAAGACACATGAAAAAATGTAACATATAGAGTAAATTTATGTAACCATAATATATTTACAACAAAGTACCATAAACAATTAACTGTGAAACTTGGCTTATTCATGAATCCATAATTGATTCAGATATTTTTGGAGACTTTAATGGCTTTTTTTTTTTTGCAAACCTTTTTCCAAATAAACGTTAGCTATTTTTAGTTATCCTCATAAATGGCCTAGAGGACAAGTGTATATTGCTTTACCAATTCCATCTAAATATCAGAGCTTTAAATATGCCTTTTGATTTTGTCGCATTTGGTACTGTTAAAACCATCATCTTATCTGAAAGGAATGAATGTTACAGCGAGCGTCTGCTGTGTGATGGTGACAATAATCGGGTCAGATCATGTTATCTGCGCTGCGTCATCCTGTTCTCACAGGGCATATAATCTCAGTTTAATATTTTGTGCGTGAAGAGACCCAAGATAGAGGATTTTTTTTTCCTTGGAATATTAGGAGTCATACTATGTTTCTGTCTAAAATCTATCTATATCTATCGAATGGTTTTTTATATTGAAGAAATTATGTAAACAGCACTTTGATAGAGAGAGAAAATTCTAATGTATCACCAATGTAGACCGTTGAAATACAGTCTGCTACTTTATTTTCCCACCAAATTATCATTAAAGAGAGAAGGTCAAGAAAACAAGAGACCACAGCAGACCACGGTTTTAGTGCCCGTCTGTGGCTCTCTGTATAGAAATTAAAAGGAGACAAGTTGCCATACCATGCTCTACCACTGTTCAGGAAGATGTCCCAAGTTTTTACAAATCCTGGTGGAGAGGGCTTCAGATCTACCCTCTCCTCTGGAGGAGTAGGGGGGGGGGGCTCCTATATGCTCTTGTGTAGCTTATTATCTTTTAATCGTATCGTCTTTAAAACAACTATACAGTAAGATTTTCAGACGTTGAGGGGCGGCCTGCCCAGGTCCGATTCTAGCATATTTGCATTTCGAGGCGATATTAAAATGCTGCCCTAAGCTCCCGGTTAAGATAATCCTTACACTTTACTAACAATTACCACCAAACCAACCCACAGACAGCTCCCATGACACTGGTGTGACTGACTACAGGCTCTGAGAGCATTATCATCTATACCTTTATAGATGACATTAGAGATGGCGGCCACAATGCTTCGTAGTGCTCGTTACTACTCGAGCCGAACATTTCCAGAATGCTCGATGCTCGTTTCAGGAACGAGCCCCTTGAAGTCCCTGGGGACCTCAGCATTTTTCAAAGGGATCATGGTTCAAGGAATAAAATGTGTATTTACTTGAAAAATAATGTCTTCTGTCTGATAATTGCAAACCATCTGCGCTCTATTCTCACTGTTTTCCAGACCTCGTATATTAATCAAGTCTCCCAGCCCGACCAAGTAGCAGATTTAAAGAACAGTGATAATAGAATAAAACCCTTGAACCCAGTCGAAACAGACAGTGAACACATGATCATTTAAGATCAAACACAGTGCAGACACAGTGCAAAATAATTACATATGTTCGCCCACATCTTCTTTACTTGTTCGGGAGATCTCCGCGGAACGCGCGAAAACAAAATAGCCTGTGAAACCACTAATATTGTGTGTGAAGAACCCATTGCAGATGTTTAAATACATCGCAATTTGTTCTTCACCCATATCTTTCGTTCTTCACATCTTTTAAAAAAAATTTTTTTTTTTTTTTTTGTTCGCGCCTTTACCTCGCGTATCTCCCGACAAGTAAGTGGCAGTTTGCCCGAACATCTGTAATCTATATCTTCACTGTTCTGCACTGTGTTTTATCTTAATGATCCTTGTTTCACTGTTTTTATTCTATTCTTCATTGTTCTTCCACTGTGTTTTGTTAATTAAATGCTAACTAAATGTCGATCTCGAGCCGGGGGAAATACTGTCCGTCCTAGCCACGATCTCGTCCACGAATGCCCTAATTCTCGACCGAGCATCAAGCTCGGCCGATCATGTTTCGCTTCTCAATCTCGAATTGACAGATACTCTCCATCAGGTGGACTTTATTCCGGGTTCTCCCATCCATGACGTATCACTGCTGAATTCACGGCCGGATATCTTTCACTCCGTGCAGCATCTCCACCCGGCTCCCCGAAAAATACCACATCCTTACAGTATGAATGTCTCCTGGATACAACATTGTGCTCCTAAATAATTATACCCTCACAACACAACTGCCACACGCCCACACATATACACATCCCTTCTTATACCTGCTCTCATATATTTAAAGGCCTCGTAAATTCACCACCGCCATTCAATTATATACAGCTTTCCCATATACCGATCCACCTAGAGCTTAAATAAAAACTCTGTCACCACATATACAGCCCCCCAGCTTAGTAATATACTGTAATCCATATACAGCCCCCCACTTGTATATACTGTATCCCATATGCATCCCTCCCCCGCTTAGTAATAGACTGTATCCATTACAGCCCCCCACAGCGTAGTAATAATACGGTAATCCCATAGCTCCCCCCCCAGTTTATTAAAACTGTATCCCCATATGCTCCATCCCCCAGCTTAGTAATATATGTATCCCATAGCCGCGCCCCCCCAGTTAGTAATATACTGTAGCCCATATACAGCCCCCCAGCTTAGTATAATCCTGTATCCACATATACATCCCCCCCGCTGAGTAATATACTGTATCCCATAATACAGCCACCACTTATATAACTGTATCCCATATGCATCCCCCAGCTTAGTAATATCCCTGTATCACTGTACCCAATACGCCCCCCCCAAGCTTAGTAATATACTGTAATCCATATAAAGCCACCTGCTTAGTAATATAACTGTATCCCTAACATCCCCCCAGCTTAGTATATACGTATCCCATATACATCCCCCACTTAGTCAATACTGTATCACATAGACACCCATCCCAGCTTAGTCATATACTGTATCCCATAACATCCCCCAGCTTAGTAAGATCTGTTAATACCCATATACAAGCCCCCACTTAGTAATACTGTATCCCATATACAGCCACCCCACTTAGTCGTAATAATACTGGACCCCATAGCCACCCCCCAGCTTGTAATATACTGTATCCCATATCCAGCCCCCGCTTAGTAAGATACTGTAATACCATATACACGCCCCCCAGCTTATATATCTGTATCCGATACCTCCCACCCAGTTAGTAATATCTGATCCATATACATCCCCCACCTTAGTAATCTGTAGCCCATATACCCATCCATATCCCCATTAAACAGCCCCCAGCTTATGCTATATAATTATAGCATCCCCCCCAGTATACATAATTATGGCCCCATATAATATCTATAGCATCCCCCATATAAAATAATTATAGCCCCAAATCCCCAAATAAAATTGCATCATTCCCTCCCCCATAGGATAAAATAATTATCGCCCCAATCCCCAAATAAATATAGCATCCCCTCCCCATAGTTATAAAATAATTATGCCCCAAATAATAATATAGCACCCCCCCCCCCTAGTATAAAATATTATGGCCCCAAATAATCCGGCATATAGCATGCCCCCCCAACCCCCTATAATAAAATATTATCCCCATATGATATCTATACATCCCACCCCCTCCCCCAGTTTTTAAAACGTTTTTCTAGCCCTATAATAGCCCCCCCACACCCCCAGTATTAATTATTAGCCACATTAATTAAAGTACATGAAAAGATACAATCATACTCACCATGCAGCAGCTTGCTCCCCTCCCTCGGCGCTGCTCCGTTCTTTCACGCGGCTCATCCTTTGAGCCGCGGCTCCGCACGGTGACACAACCGGCGCAGAACGCCTTTTCCCTGGCTTTAGGCGGAGCTCGCGCTGCCTGACAGGCGCTGCGTCTCTCCGCATATAAATCGCGCCTGTAGTCTTAAAGGAGACAGGCGCGATTTATTTAGCTGATGGGCCTATTCGGAGCGTTAATGGCTCCGAATCGCCCACTTTGAGCGGCAAATTTTCGCGCCCTTTACAGGGTCCCGCATATCTGCCGCCTCATGGCAGATGCGGCCCTGTGCTGCTCCCTGCTCACTCGGGAGAGCAGAGTGGGAATCATAGTGAATCTGCTCTATAAGAACACAGAAGAATTGTTGTCTCTCTGTGGCTTTAGAAAGTCTCCCTGCAAAGATTAGTGTATTACAAACCAGGTCTAACCTTCATTATCCGTCCCTCCATCACAATCTCTTTCTTACTTGCCCCTCAATCTGTATCATAAAGTCTCCCTCTACAGCGAGACTCAAAATAGAAACCCCCTTCCTGCTATAGGCACTATATTTCAGTATGGTAGCTGTTAACACCCTAGTGCTTTCAGAGCCACAGATATCTTTACGTAATTATTTCACTTCTGGTTATTAACCCGTATTAACTGCTGGCATGTCACACTTCATGTGAAATTAAGCTCCCATGCTAGGCACTATATAGTCCTGTAATGTAACACAAATATGCAGTATAATTGAATTGACTTGTAGGAATCTCACTGGATATTGATAAGTTACTCATGAGAGAACATAAAGCATCAAGGGGCATGATGGTAGCTTATAAACGAACTTGCCCCTTTAAAAAGCCATAATTGTAAGCGGTATTAGAAGGTGTAAAAGATTCAATTGTTATCAATCTTTATGCAAATATCAAGATGCCAAATATTCGCTTTGTGTACAAATGGTAATATTCTACCCACACACAACCTAGCCCGCTGTAATGATGATTTTATTTATTCACCCTCTAAAGTATCAATGATTTGCCGCATTAAGAACTGGCAATACGCCCGGCATGAATGTTCCAAGTACTTGTTTACCTTTTACCAGGTCCGCCCATGTAAAAGGTCTTTGCCTACGACTGACTTACTTAAGGGGACATACAATATATTCTCCATGTACGTAAAATTTGAGGACATTTAAAGATTTACCTTATAATACGCGAGTCAGCCTAGTTGTTTCGCACAAAAATATGTGCTGAAAACCCAAACTCGGGGGGGGGGGCGGCTTATACTCGAGTAAACAAAATAAGGTTTTACCAGGGTTTTGTGGTAAAATTAGGGTGGGCCTCGCTTATACTTGGGCTCGGCTTCGAGGGGGGTACTCGAGTAGATACGGTAGATTTTCTTTCTTTGCCAGCAAGAGTTACGTTATTTGAACATCATTGAACGAAATGTTATTCCTTTTCGTACGTTAATGTGTGAAAGTAGTTAAATATCCATTGCTATTGGCCCTTGCTTTTTTTCTCCAGAATCCCTTATGCTTTAACAAGGCAATTTGAGTTTAGGATTGAGGAATCTCGGAATTGTTTAAAGGACATGCAATTGATTTTTCACTCCTCACTGCCAACGGCGGTTATACACATTGTCCTAATATTTAAGATCTTTGAGAGCACAGGAGCAATTGTTATATTCAGAATGGAACCTGAGCTGCTTAGAAAATTCACCAAAGGAAGGAATGTGTTCAAGACTGATTGATTCGCCTATAATAATAACCTGGATTTTAATGATCGGTGGCCTGGCCCCTGTCGTGTGGAGCCATATGTATAACTCTATATATATATATACCCACCACACACACGTGGAGATCAAGAAATATATTGTGGTTCTGAAATAAATTAATCCCATCGATCAGTATATGATGGATTTTTGTAGGGGGTACCAATGCCAACTAGAAGAAAGTTCCCTGTTGGAGAGTCACCTAGAGCGAATGACGCATGGTATCGCCTCCCACCCCTCAATCTTGGCTTGACTCTTGTTTTTCTTTTCCCGCGTGGAGTTTTGACCTGGATGTCTTGTACTGTGTTGTGCCTAACCTTACCTTATAGATATTAGAAAAGAAGCTTGAGGAGGGAGTAGATTGATCCTGATTAGTTTACTATCGACTTGTGCGCCTTGCACTTTGGTAATGGGAGGTTGAATCAGTTGACCCAACTTTTGTCCTTTTTGTTGTTCAGCTTTTTTATAATGGTATTGGAATAGGTTTCATTTTTCCCTTTAATCTTTTGTATTTTCTGTGTGTTGCGGCGGAGAGAGACAACGTCACAGGGCCTTCCCCGTTTACTTACCAAGATAGTTCTTTAGGTTGTTTCTTAAGTTGAATTTGTACTTAATTCAGAACTGTATTTTTATATTGTACCCCCATACAAAATTTTTTTGTTTCGTACAATGGATTTTTAAAATTTGGGGTTGTCATAAGAACCAGAATTATCACTAAAGATCGATTACCGACAAGGATATACACCTGTGATCACTGTTATATCTCGTCTAATGTGTAGCCTAATCTAAAGTACAGTAAATTACAACATCCAGAGGTGCCTTAGTCACAGGGCCGCCTGTAAATCGAGTGTTCTTAAGTAGGTGAAGACCGCCTGTATTTTTACTAAATTTTTGCTTTGTAATCTGTACTCTTCCATATATAACTGTGAATAATCTGACGACCGTGCCACCATTTCCTCAAAACACAAAAAAAAACCCCTTAAAATATGCACATGCCTGCTTAATTAAAAAACAACCCCTTCCCACGCGCCGCGCTCACTAGTACGGCGCTTGCCGGGGGGTATCACCGGATGCATGGAGAGGGCTCGCTGCGCCCAGCCCCTCTCCATAGCCGGTCAGTCCTTTGCTGCATATTTGCATCAAAGTCTTACGGTACCACCTGCTTCGTTGCAGCCACCAATCTCGGGTTTTTCAACTCGAGGGCCGCTGGGCGCCAGCTGGCGGCGCCAAGAGATGGCGCCGCAGGGGCGGCCTGCCATCTGTCGTGGATCGCACTCCCGCATGACTATCACGGGGAGCGGCGATCCGTCGCATGGTAGCCTCGGGTGTTCTCGAATACCCAGCTACTTACTACTTCCGTTAACCCATGGCAGTGACAATGTGGCTAATTGCAGCACATTTGTAATTGCAGGGGAGTACATCCACATCATACTGCCATACAGTAGTATGGCAGTATATGGTAGGATGAATCAGACTACCTAGGGTTAAGACCCAGGGTCTAAAAATAGAAAAAAGTAAAAATAAAAAAGTAAAAAAAAAAATTATAAAAAAAACCTAAAAATTCAAATCCACCATCCCCCACCTCCCTTTCCCTAGAACTGATATAAAATAATAACAACATAAAATCAAACACATAGTATCCCCGCGTCCGAAAAATGTCTGACTCTATCAAAATAAATAAAGTTTTTTCACTGCGTTTAAAAACCCCGTAACGAAATACGTCCAAAGTCAAATGGCATTTTTTTGCCACTTTTTGAAAATTAAAAAAATTCATAAAAGTGATCAAAGTCGCACAGTCCCAAAATTATATTAATGAAAACGCCATCAAAATTCGCAAAAATGACACCACCCCACAGCTCCGTACACCAAAGTATGAAAAGTATTGCGCCAGAAGATGGCAAAATAAAAAAAATAATTTTGTACAGGAGGTTTTAATTTTTTTAAATGTAATAAACATTATAAAACTTAACACAAATTTGGTATCCACGTGATCATACCGCCCAAAGATCAAAACATGTCATTTGGACGCAGAGTGAACGCTGTAAAATCCAAGCCCCACAAGAAAGTCATAATGTTGTTTTGTTTTTCACCACATGTCACTGCATTTGGAATTTTTTTTTTTTTCTTCTATCTTGCCGCTTTTTGTCCACCCCAGTTCAACACGCTTAATATTAACTACCTCACTATGAAGTGCAATTGTTACAGAAAATAAGCCATAGCACGCTCGTTTATGTGGAAAAATAAAAATTTAGATTTTTGAATTGGTGGAGTGAAAAATGGAATTAAAAAACTAAAAAAGGCCAGTCGTTCAGGATTAACATGAGTACTCTCCCCTAATTATGCTTGGTCATGAAAAGGTTTTCACTCACCATGGTAATAATAGTCCTATAGTGGGTGTAATAGGTGGCTCTAGTGATCTCCTAGAGTATACAAATGGCAACAGGACATGACACTGGGCAAGAGGGGTACTCCGGAAACCATAAGTTTATCTTATACCTCTGTGTCTACAGTTAGATATCAAGTGAACATTCCATCACACAATGCGGTTCGGATGTCAATACTATTAGTGATAACTTAATTACTGTATAATACCGATGACAGCTTAGAAACGAGAGCTAAAGCATTGCAAGCCGTAAACAGCTGAATTGTAAGCTCTTTTGCATGGGTGTTATTACATACTATGTGAAAATGGTAACAGTAATATTCTATAACCAAACAGGACCTTTGCCAGGAATGTGAAATGTTGAAATACAAATTCAGCAAGCAGTTCATTATTCCCAAACCTCATTTGAATACGGCTATTGTTATCGTTTACCTACTTGACCAAGCATTCATGTTGTTATATGCTTCTGAAAATTGGCAATTATACTGTCATTATAGGAATAAAATACAAAAACTTCAAACAGCTTGACTTCATAGAAAGCTCCTCGTTGGACCTACCCCTCGAATAAACAGATTATAAAAGCAAGCTTCAATAATATCAATTAAACCTGAAGGTTCAAACCCAACTAAAACTGGCTAAAAAGCGTGGAACACCTGATTTGATTAGGTGGTGTTGAACTATTTTATCATAAGAATCAACGTAAAAAACACCATTGGAGTGTAAATTATGCAAATCTAAACAATCCATTCCCCCTCTACCAAACATTAACGTGTATAATGCAATATTCAGCCATTCACTGATCATGTGGTAATGGTTTCAGAGATCGGGAAGTGCCTACAACTCCCACAAAAGCATTGTCCTCTTTTGCATGCTACCAGAACATGGCTACCACACATATGGCATAGGCCACACACACAATTGCAAACATCCAAAAATTGGCATCAAACTTCATGGGACCAGTGGAAAGTTTTCGTATGGGTAGTACTTTTTCCATGTAATCTGTTCGTTCATTTATAGGCTCCGTCTCGCGCTTTTCTTTCCAACTGACAAGATATTCCGATTTACGGGCGTTTCCCGTATGAACCGGGATATTGAGTCACGCGAATTGTACAGCATCGCCAGAATTCATGCAGCACGAAAGGGACTGAGCAACGAAACACCTTGACGGATCTAAAACCCCCATTTTAAAAATCACGATTAAACTCATCAGCCTCGTGAACCATAGGTCGATTTTTCGGCGCCGCCTGGTACGGACAGCACTCTATGAATCGGCGACGTAGAGAGACGCCGACGTGAATACAATGAGCGGTTAATCTGCCCATGTGTCTCTCTGTGCTGCCTATACACTAGCCGTATCCAGAGGGAGTTCAAGAAAATTGAAAAGAGAACCTGTGCAGAATTCTTTTTTGAAGATGGCTACAGACATCCATGCCAAAATCTAGCTATACGAATTCTGCACCTGGAATGAACTTCTCGTTCTTGTATACCCAAACAGTGCACACACTAACATCCTTTTTGAAGGCCCACAGTGCACAAATACCTTAAGTATATTCTTAAATGGACAGTCAACCCCTCATTAGCCAAGAACCCTGCAATGTTCTAATCAGAACCAACTGTCCGAGTCCAATCAAAGACTAAATTTTCAAAACAGATGCTAGAGTGAGTCAACTGGGATGTGCAACAATAGACATATTCGTTATTCGTCTGTTCCCGATTTTTCCTTTTCCATGTGCAGGTTGTATACATATTAATTACTTCTTGATACATATTACAATACTATGATATAGGGCATGTGCACTATAGAGTTTGAGGACCTGGTGTACACCCAGTCCCATCTATAGAAGTTTTCTTTCTTTCATATTGTGGAGTTCAAAAGGGAATCCTGTCACCAGGATCACCATTGTCAACAATGACAGGTTTTAAGTTCAATAAAACGGCTTGTTAGTGAAAAAATGTAAATTCGGTATAAGTACAATAGCACATAAAGATCACTACATTGATTGAATGGATAATCGTACTAATAGCAACAGCAATCCATATACAATGATATACAAAACCCATAAAGGAAACTACACACTAACCAAACTAATGAAACACCATATGTAGCAATCATACAAAACACCCTCACCAGTTTAATCCGATTCTTATCTAAATAATAAAGTATTACCTACACACGAATGGATTGAGTAATGAGGGTGTCCTGTACAAGGCTACATTATCATCGTCTTACTCTACACTACTCTCTGCTACCTCCTCTCCTATCCTTCCTCCTTCCCGGGCCGAGCTTCTGACTGATTTCAAAGCAAATATGTCTCTCATGTCTGCAGAGGATCAGAGAGACGAAGACAAAAGCTATCAAGAGCAAGATCAAGATAATATGATGAGGACACAGGATTCAAAAAAGATGACCCATGACTTTTATATACTTTTGTTTTAACTGTATTTTATTGTTTTTTCAATTTTATCACACACACACCAAATACTGTCAATATGGTCTGCAAACATACAGCATAAAATAATGAACACAGCCTGGAACCAATCCAAGGTATTTAAGCAATTTACTCCATGAACCACACTCGATGTATAGGATAAGATATTTATACTAAACACATATTAAAAAGACACAGATAGAACTACAGAGGAGGGTGGTGGAGGGACAGGTCCCGCTATATGTTGTGCAATTTTAGTAAGAAGATAGAACCGCCGTATCAGTTACAGTCAACTTTAGGTCTCCAGAATCAATCCCACAGGACCCAACATTAGGTTTCTAAATGCTCAATTTGTTTTTAAAAAATGAAATGGACCCAGTATAATATAGAAGCAGATTGGAATGCAACGGGTGGCTCCTGCGCACATATCCTGATTGGCAGGGCGCACCATTTGCCTCCTGTGCCCCTCTCCCCTGCAGCAGGCTTGCTTACCTCTCCATGTTTCCAATCGCGGGTCCCTCCTCCTCCCTCGTGCGCATGGTACGCCTGCCTTTCCTCTTCTGTTATATTCCCAGGGGTCCTTCCTTGTCCACTGTTTCCTATATCATGTATGTTGTTGACCACGATTTTATCCTGAACTTTGCCGCTCCTGTGATCCTGACCACGACTTTCTGCTAACATCCCCAGCCTGATCCCATCTGGCCCGTGCCTGACCTCCTGCCTGTCACATTCTGCACTTTGCCTTGGCCAACACTGCGGAACAAGTCTCGTCCTGAGTGACCTGTTGGTTCCCCATGCTACGGCAAGTCCACCTCCGCTCTGCGGCAGGGCACTGGTGAAACCGGGTAACCATTAACGCTTCCCTCCCATAGTGTCCAGTGTAATGTCAGTCGCCGGATGGTACAATTGGGTCCACTATAACCCCGGGAATGCTGACGAAAATAGTATTAAAACAGTGATGTAAGGTGAAAATGTGTGATCCTGATGACAGTTTCCCTGTGGCCACTTGTCAACCTGTTTAAGGTTTGAAAACATGACAAGATGTCATTTAATGTAAAGTGTTTTCTACGTACAATACATAAGGAAATATAGATTTTAGTAATACAAATACTGGTGTGTTTCTTATAAGAAATCTGAGAAATTGGCCATTATTAAATAGTACTGTTAAGAACTGTGGTTTAAATGAATACTGAATATTTTCTCTTTTTATTGCCAAGTCATATCATATTAAGAAACAAAAAAATACCAAATCATGTCTTCTGACAAAAGTTATATTTAAAATAAATAGAATATGTCAAACTGGTCTCCTTTCACACCATGAGTCTATGTAACAACTGTTTATAGTAATACTCTTGGACAACATCTACACTGAGTTCTCCCAAAAAATTATTATTTTGGCAGGGAAATCCCGGTCCCGATAGGTGACAGATACAGAACAAAGTCCAATATAACCCGAGGGCCGAGCTGATTGGCTGCTTCCCATTCATCCGACCAGTGTTATCATAAGAAAAGACACAATTCTAAACATGAATGAAAATAAAAACATGGAGATGCAGCACAGGAGACAGAGACCCCAAAATTCTCATTTAACCCCTTCCCGACATGTGACGTAACAGCACGTCACATGTCGGGTCGCGCTGCATGGAGAGGGATGACGGGCCGAGTCCTCTCCATAGCCGGTAAGTCTCTGCTGCAGATCGCTGCAAAGGCTTACCGGTAACACCCGCCATCGGTGCCGGCAAAGGTGCTGTGTCATCGGGGAGCGGCGATCCGTCGCCATGGAAGCCTTGGGTCTCACGAAGACCCGAAGCTACTTCAGGTTAACCCATTCATTACAATGTGCTGTCAGCTATCAGCACATTGTAATGTGTGAGGAGTAAAATCACCATATACTGCCCATATACTGTAGTATATGATAGGATCGTGCAGACACCCTAGGGTTAAAAGTAACATAGGTAGTCCTGAAAAATATAAAATAAAAAATAAAACAAGTTAAAATAAAAACCTAAAAGCAATCCACCCCCTTTCCCTAGAACTTGATTATAAATATAAATAAACAGTAAATCAAAACATATTAACTACACCGCGTCCAAAAATGGGCCGATCTATCAAATATTATACGGTTTTTTCACTGGCGTTTAAAAACCCCGTAACGGAATCGAGTCGCCCCAAAGTCGAATGGCACTTTTTTTGCCATTTAAAAAAAAAAATTAAATTCTATAAAAGTATGACAAGTCGTACATCCTAAAATTATACATTGTAAACGTCTCAAAATCTGCAAAAAATGACACCACCCACAGCTCCGTCACCAAAGTATGAAAGTTAATTACGCCCAGAAGATGGGCAATCCCCCAAAAAATTTTTGTACAGGAGGTTTAATTTTTTTAATGTATGAACCCATTATAAAACCTGTCACACAAATTCGGTATCCACGTAATCGCACCGACCCAAAGAATAAAGTAGACCCGTCATTTGGGGCGCTCAGTGAAATCCGTAAAAACCAAGCCCACAAGAAGACGGCACAAATGCGTTTTTTACCAATTTCACTGCATTTGGAATTTTTTTCCTGCTTCCCAGTACACGGCATGGAATATTAAATACCATCATTTTGAAGTGTAATTTGTTACGCAGAAAATAAGCCGTCACAAAGCTCTGTCCATGGAAAAATAAAAAAGTTATGGATTTTTGAATGTGGGGAGTGAAAAATGAAAACGCAAAATCGAAAAAGGGCTGCGGCGTTAAGGGGTTAATCCCTGAGGGGACACTGTTTGAAGTGTCCAAATCCATTTGGACTCCAATTGGAGTAATCTCTGTTTGAGAGCCCCACCACGGAGATCCAGATTCACGTGGTCTATTCCAATTACCTTAAAGCCTGCTGGGTCCGAGTGATGGATTTGCTGGAAGTGACGAGGTATTGGTTTCAACTTAAGGACGTCCTCCTCGTGAAGCACAGACGAAGAAGCCAAAATTCCAGTTACATGTTCACGGGCCCCAAGTTTGAATTCACGTGTTGTCATGCCCACGTATATCTTCTTGCGTGGGCACGTGGTGTAATAGATTACGCCATTGGTGGTACAGTAAATGGGCCATGGGATTTTGTACTGTCTCGTCCCGTCTGATGATTTCTCAACATTCGGGCATGCAATGCATTTCCCACAGGGGGTGCAGCCCCATTTTGGTGGTTGTGCTCCAAAAATTAGTTTTGGTGGATCGGGGACAAAGTAACTGTGTACAAGTGTATCTCTGAGACTGCATGCTCTTCGGGACACAATAGATGGATAAGGGGTTATTATCTTTTCTAAAATGGGGTCCGAGGAAAGAATCGGCCAAAATTTTTGAAAAATATACTGCATATCCTTCCACCTACTGTTTATTTATATTTATATCAGTTCTAGGGAAAGGGGGTGACTTGAGTTTAAAAAAAAAAATTATAATAAAAAACCCTAAACTTTTTTTTATTTTTATTTTTAGTATTTTTCAGACTCCCTAGGGTACTTTAACCCTAGGGTGTCTGCACGATCCTATCATATACTGCCATACTACAGTATATGGGGCACTATATGGGGATTTTACTCCTCATACATTACAAGGTGCTGATAGCACATTGTAATGCATGGGTTAACCCGAGTCGTCTTCGTGAGACCCGAGGCTACCATGGCGACGGATCGCCGCTCCCCGATGACATCATGGGGAGCGGCGATCCTCGAAAAGATGGTGGCGCCCATGCGCCGCAATCCTTTTGAAGCCGCTAGCACCAATCGCGGGTGTGCAATATGCAGCAAAGACTTACCGGCTATGGAGAGGGCTCAGCCCGTGAGCCCTCTCCATGCACCCGCGGCCGACCCGTGACGTGTCGTGAACGGGTTAAAGCCTGCTGGGTCCGAGTGATGGATTTGCTTGAAGTGCTGAGGTATTGGTTTCAACTTAAGGACGTCCTCCTCATGAAGCACAGACGAAGAAGCCAAAATTCCAGTTACATGTTCACGGACCCCAAGTTTGAATTCAGGTGTTGTCATGCCCACGTATATCTTCTTGCGTGGGCACGTGGTGTAATAGATTACGCCATTGGTGGTACAGTAAATGGGCCATGGGATTTTGTACTGTCTCGTCCTGTCTGATGATTTCTCAACATTGGGCATGCAATGCATTTCCCACAGGGGGTGCAGCCCCATTTTGGTGGTTGTGCTCCAAAAATGAGTTCTGGTGGATCGGGGACAAAGTAACTGTGTACAAGTGTATATCTGAGACTGCATGCTCTTCGGGACACAATAGATGGATAAGGGGTTATTATTATCCAAGGTAAGAATCGGCCAAAATTTTTGAAAAATAGACTGCATTATCTTCCACCGATTATGGTAAGTGGTGATAAAGTAGGGAGGTCGCACAGTATTCGCAGACTTCTTAGGGTATAAAAGGGAATTGCGATCAGTGGCACAAGCTCTTCTGTATTAGAAGTTGAGCCGCTCCATGTAAATACGGGTTCTGGTGATTTTACAAAAAATGTGAAAAATGTCCCCAAATTCTGCGCCTCAGAACATTCTGGTAAAATCTGTGGAATCTTAGAAAACATCCAACATAAAGCAGAGACCCGGGAAATGTCAGTGAGGAAGTTATTCGGGGGCCGTGACATCTGCAGCAAAAGCAGAGAATTTACAACGTCGAAAATAAAGAATTTTTCCAAATGTAGTTTTTTTTTTCATAACAACACAAAAGATTTCATCCAAACTTTCAAAATAATTAGAAGCACAAAGTGTCAGGAGAAAACAATCTCCCAATCCCCGGATCTCTGGCAGCGTCCGGAGCGACAACCACTCATAGAGACACCGGGGGGATCTGAAGAATGGGGCCGCGGCCTGAAGGGGTTAAATTGACCAGGCGGCAGCTCTCCGCAGGACATATGCAGCTTTCAGCTATGTACCTGCTGCCAATTTTCATCTCTGTCGTACTCTCCTTGACGTCAACAAATTTGTTCGTCTTCTGACACTAAAAAGACATTTTTTTCAGCCAATTCTAGTGAGAATTCAGATCGAGATTTCCTCATCCGGAAGGGACAACGGTAATGAGCGTGACACCTGCACCAGTGCGTAGTCATAGATCTACAACCCCGGACGGAAAGAAGGAAGAGATGTTCCAGCGCTGCCTCCAAAGAACACACAAGCCCTACCTCGCCATTGCATCGGCGAGGGTGTTGCATATCTACCTGCTGCCAATTTTCATCTCTTTCGTACTCGCCTTGACGTCAACAAATTTGTTCGCCTTCTGACACTAAAAAGACATTTTTTTCAGCCAATTCTAGTGAGAATTCAGATATCGAGATTTCCTCATCCGGAAGGGACAACAGTAATGAGTGTGACACCTGCACCAGTGCGTAGTCAGAGATCTACAACCCCAGACGGAAAGAAGGAAGAGATGTTCCAGCGCTGCCTCCAAAGAACACAACACTAAAAAGACATTTTTTTCAGCCAATTCTAGTGAGAATTCAGATATCGAGATTTCCTCATCCGGAAGGGACAACAGTAATGAGTGTGACACCTGCACCAGTGCGTAGTCAGAGATCTACAACCCCAGACGGAAAGAAGGAAGAGATGTTCCAGCGCTGCCTCCAAAGAACACAACATTGTATCCGATTCATTCTGGAACAACTGGATGGAAACCTTCCAAACGTTGGTGGATCGGGACTTACAGGAACTTCACAGCAAACAACGGAAAATACATCGCAATCTGAGAGCCAAACAAGAGCTACAGGAGCATGGCGGACAGGGGCGGGCCCATCGTTACAGGGGCGGGCCCATCGTTACAGGGGCGGGCCCATCGTTACAGGGGCGGACCCATCGTTACAGGGGCGGACCCATCGTTACAGGGGCGGGCCCATCGTTACAGGGGCGGGCCCATTGTCTCTATGGATAGTGCATTATGCAGATGCGAGCGGATTGTAAAGTAATTGAGGTCACACATGATATTCAGTGTCCCCGGCTCGTCACACGGAGAGGGGAGCGGCTTTCATCGTTCCTGATTGTCCAGGATGTCCTGTATTTCACGCCTTTCCTAAAAATCACCAGGATATTTTTCCTCCACCTCTACGTCCGATTATTTGGGGCGTGCATTATGCAGATGCGAGCGGATTGTAAAGTAATTGAGGTCACACACGATATTCAGTGTCCCCGGCTCTGCACACGGAGAGGGGAGCGGCTTTCATCGTTCCTGATTGTCCAGGTCACCAGGATATTTTTCCTCCACCTCTACGTCCGATTATTTGGGGCGTGGACATTTTGGAAGGTCTTAGTGGAGGGTTGGACTCATTTTTACAACCAATGGTGAAACATTACCTATTATTATGTGTAAATGATGGATAATCTACAATGGGAGGATCATGTGCCGTAGCATCACTGTACACAAACACGGCACACGGCAAAGCACTTGTGGCAGATTATATATATGACTTACAGCAATACATACGGTCAGTTATTTTCTGTGTGCAGACCCGGGGCTGCCCGATGCTCCTGTGTCTCCCCATCATTGGCTAATATATACGTTGCAATGACCTGTATATTGGTGTGGCAGATAAATAGGTAGAAGGAGCAGCACTGTGGATGACCAGATTAAATCCAATGTGGGTACAGGCTTTAAGGAACTCAGGATCCCACATGCATACAAACTCCAAGATACATAGTGAATGTTTCTTCCACCAGTGGTGAGTGCCACGTTTCGGCTGACTCTGTGCAGCCATTCTCCAGCATAGTGACACGGTGATACAGGGCGGGTTATATCCCCTGCAGGATGTGACATCATGACTACAAAAACAGGTGGTGCCATAATGAGTTGTTACTAGAGATGAGCGAGTATACTTGTCCGAGCTTGATGCTCGTTCGAGTATTAGAGTACTCGAAACGGCTCGTTGCTTGGACGAGTATTTCCCCTGCTCGAGATCGAGCATTTAAATAAAAAAACACAATGAAGAACAGTGAAGAATAGAATAAAAACAGTGACCACAGGATCATTTAAGTGAAAAAGACAGTGAAGAATAGATTGCAGATGTTCGGCACATCTGCTTACTTGTCGGAAGATAGCGCGGAACGGTGTGAACAAAATACTATGTGAAAAACAATACACGGTGAGCAGGACGGAGACATCGGGGGAACAGCAGCACGGAGACATCGGGGGAACAGCAGCACGGAGACATCGGGGGAACAGCAGCACGGAGACATCCGGGGAACAGCAGCACGGAGACACCGGGGAGCAGCAGCACGGAGACATCCGGGGAACAGCAGCATGGAGATACCGGGGAGCAGCAGCACGGAGACATCGGGGGAACAGCAGCACGGAGATACCGGGGAGCAGCAGCACGGAGACATCGGGGGAACAGCAGCACGGAGACACCGGGGAGCAGCAGCACGGAGACACCGGGGAGCAGCAGCATGGAGACACCGGGGAGCAGCAGCACGGAGACACCGGGGAGCAGCAGCATGGAGACACCGGGGGAGCAGCAGC